>OZ023160.1:14887369-14957369 GCA_963678695.2 Diplodus puntazzo
AGATCAGCACTTACTTTGGGTTCGAGCCGTTCCAGTAGACGCTGTGTCGCTCCGCGGAGGCGAACAAGGCACCGATGCTCATCGCCAAACACACCAGACACACCAAATCCATCGTTCCTCTTCTCCACAGGAGGCTCACCAAATTCAAGCAGTGAGCGAAGATTAAAAGAAGCGCCTGTTGTTGGAGATGTAGATGCGTAAATACGCGCACGGACGCCAATCGGTGGATTTTTACGCACCCGCTGTAGTGATAAGGGCAGTTTCAAGTGAAGCCGTTCGCCAAACACTAATGCAACTCCTGACTGATTCACAGACGCGTAACTTGTCTGTTTTGTCTCGGAGTGGCTCCACCCCTCCAGCCAATGGGAGTGAGGTGATCCGGTTGCGCCGCCCACCGCAGCCACAGGAGACGCTCCCTCCAGCTGCCCCGCACTTCAGACCAGAAAACACAAAAACAACCCTACTACGACTGTTATGACATAGTATAGCCACAATAAACAAATAAGAGTTCGAAGTGGAATATAAAAGTGATAAGATAAGAAATAATGAACTGCTAAGTGTGAAAACGTAGCTGAAGCTCATCAGGTGGTTATTTTTAACATTAGAATCTAGTCAAGTCAGCTGTCATCAGCTTTTATCAGTCGTTAAAATAGATACAATCAATTGGCGACGATAAATAATAAGTACCATACAACTAAGGACAGAAAAACAGAAGTACTCAGATCATTTTCTGAAGTAAAAGCAGTACTGTTACTGCCAACAGCATATAAAGTATCAAAAATACTATTACTTTTTTATTATTGTATTATTATGCAGAATGGGTCTTACTTGAGCAGAATATTAATCAGCTTTGAAATTAAATGCAGTGGAGTAAAAACTATTTTTGTGTAATTTACTTGGTCACTTCTAAAACCGTCATTGAGTACCAAGCACAGGTTGAATTCACATCTTAACCTTTCATCTGCATTTTTGTGGCTCCGATCACAAACGGTCCATGTAAACCCTGACAAACTAACAAAAAGAAAACAAAACATAATACATTTAGCGTCAACGGTTAAAAAGTAAGTGATATTTTGAAGTGTTTGAGAAAAACACTTTGTACTTTTACTCAAATATTATCGCAATGCCAGTTTAGCTTGTAACTGAGTAATATTTCAGTTATGTTAGTGTACTCGTACCGTACAGATTTTCAGAGGTAAAGTACAATGACCTCAAAATTGTCAAGTACAGAACTTGAGTTAAAGTTTTTTTGTAGCTTTCACCACTGACAAATGGATAATGTGCTCTACCAGTGTGTTTCCTACATCCATTGTGTTGTGTTTGCACTCATGTTGTTGTCACTGTGTCGTTTTATGTTGTTGTGTTCTAACACTGTGTTGTCGCTGTGCTGTGTTGCACTGCCTTGTGACGTACTTGTATGTTGCAACTAATTGCATGCGCTGAGTGGTTATTATTCGTTGTAATGCAGTTTGTCATCTTGCATTTTTTCGCCTTGTGCTTATTTGCATTATTTTCCACTCTTTGTTTGTGTGGACTTTGACACAGAGCTGATATGATACCGCAGTAATTCTGCAGAGATGGATTTGTGTAATATTTTGCATACTGAGGAGATTTTTGGCTCCGGTTGTGTTTTCAACAATTGAGAACCCTCTACAGATTTATGCTCTTGCAGACTGTTGTTGTCCGGGCACGCTGGTGTACTGATTACGCTCTGTCTGATAGCAGAGAATTATTACCGTCTTATCAGTCAGCCTGATCTAGTGGTCTCCGCTTAGTCGCCTCCCCAGACAGGTGACTTTAGAAAACAACCTCACAGATGGAGTGGATAAAGTCCAGACCGCAGGGTGTCGGCAGGATTGTGGCCCCAGCGAGGGCTTCCCTTGGGCAGGGATGGAGCTGAGCCTGGGTTAGCTGCTACAGAGCCCCATAGCTGCAGAGAAACTGGAGGGGGCATTGTGTGTGCATGCTGTGTGTGTGTGTGTGTGTGTGTGTGTGTGTGTGTGTGTGTGTGTGTGTGTGTGTGTGTGTGTGTGTGTGTATATGTTGTGTGTATACATATGTGCAGACAAGCAGAGTGTCTGACTGTCCCTAGGCCTGGCTGGGCAAGCACACACACGTCCTGGCACTCTGAGAGGATCACACACATACACACACACAGACACACACTGGCTGTAGATCCTGTAGGCAGTGTGTGTGTGTGTGTGTCTGTGTGTGTGTGTGTGTGTGTGTGTGTGTGTGTGTGTGTGTGTGTGTGTGTGTCTGTGTCGGGGGAGGGGGGGCAATCATGGCTGAGGGTGCTTTTCCATTCTATAATGTCTCCCAGAAAATGAGAGAAAAAGGAGGAAGCAGGGCGAGGACGTCTGATAAAAGAGGTCGACTTAACAAGTTCTGACACTGCAATTAAAAATTCCCGATCATGATAAATCCCTCTGATGCAAAAACCTCTTCCAGTTCCACATATGCAAGCGTCTATTCCTGCAACATCCTACACTCAGCTCTGCTGACATCAGAAACTGTTTTAAATGTATTGATTTCCTCTGAGGAATGACTGAAATGCAAATCATGTTCCAGTAAAACTAGCCGGTGATTCATAAGCTTCATGCTACCAGCAACAGGATCCTCCGGTTCGCGCTCGTACACAACACCAGCGAGTGTTCCCCTGTTGCCAGCGACTTCCGCTGCTCAAACATGGGATCTCCTTGTGTTGTGTCCATCGAAACATATAACCAAGTGCGTGGCGTGAGAGAAACACAAATTTAGAAACTCACAGCCCACAAACACACCTCCTCTCTGCTTGCTGTAGCCAAGAGGAGAGTCAGATGGGCCGGGATCTCCCATCACAGATAGAAACACACGCGCGCAAACAAACATGTAAGTCCTCTCTGCAGGCCCCTGTGATACTGTTGCAGCTAGCAGAAACCGCGGATGACTCTTGGAGTGAGACTTAATCCTCACACAGCCCCGCATACACACAGAGAGGAAAGACCGGGGCTTCTGCGAATGACAGTAAAGCGCTGAAAACTTGATGGCTCAAAAAAGAAACTCACAGAAAAAGTGTCTGAGACGATGGAGAGCTCGACGGCTCTAAAAGTGGATTAAAGGAAGTCGGGGGAAGACCTGACAGCCATACAAACCCTTCAGCAAACGGAAATAGGCTTGTTTATTTTCCCGGGACTTGTCTCCAGGCGTCGCAGTATCTGCCACGAGTTGTTCAACATGCTATGGAAATCCCACAATTACATAACTCCTGCAATTAAGTTTTAAAAAAAACACACACACACAGAGCTTGTGGAGCTACCTGTAACCTGCAATGCCTGATTTTCTCTTTCCCTTCTTTATCAAGCGTAGCAAATGCGATTTTTACTGGAGGGGAACATGAAGACGAGTTTCAGGGAGTGGAGAGATTCATAAAAAAGATAGACAGATGGTGTCAGAAGGAAGAAGAAAAGCATCAGCTCAGATAGAATACATGTTCTAATAAGAGCGGTTAAGGATATGTAGGTAGATAGCGATTTGAAAGATAGAGACCCCCCCGGCCTATTCAATTTACTTCCCCTTTTCCACTTCTTCTCCCTCCCGCTCTTCACTTTTTTCCCCTCGGGCTGGGATCAGAGCTGGTCAGAGATCTCTGTCTCGAGAGGTGGAGGGGTTTCCAGAAGAAGCAGGAGTGCTTAATAGAGAGGAGAGAATAAATCAAGACAACACAGAGCGAAAAACAGTGAGACTCCGGGTCGGGTGTTACAGATAGGAGACGCGCGGAAACTGAGGGTGTCAGCCACACCGAAAAAACAACAGGGGTGGCAGAGAAACAGGCAGAGAAACAGAAACACAGGCATGTGCTGGCACAGGTTTTTATTGGAGTTTCAAAATGTGTAGGAGTGTTCTGATCTCTATTTGACAAAGCGAGATGTAATCCCGTTGATCACATTTCTGCCTTCTTTTTTTGGCCTGGCTCTATCACATAACCACTCGTTGTGTCCTCGAGCATCAGCTGCTGATGTCCTCCCACAGAGAACAACCTTAGCTGGCATCGGAAAAAAAAGGTCATCAGGAAGATCAACATTATGACACAATGAAAGGGGTATAAAGGGGCTTAAAGAGGCTAAATCACTGTAATGCGCTCCGTATTGACTCTAGTTGATCACAGATTGCATCTCAAATAGTTGCCCTTTGTGCCCCCAACCTCTGTCATTACTACTAGCTTAGGCTTGTTAACACTTGGCATTGTTTCATCTACACATGGACAGCTTGTCACCCTGCTGCCCTCTGTCCCTTTATCCCCAGGCCTCCTGCGGGCCCTTGGCCCTCTGGCTCATAGCGGCACACTCCGACAAGCTGCTCCTTCTCCTGCACCACAAAGGCATGTCTCCCCATTCATCACAGCCATTCATCTGCATACAGGTGGTCTTCAATTCAAACGCAGGGGAGGCACACTTCTGCTTAATGGCGCTCCGTGTGTGTGGATTTAGCCTGGCAGGGGGGGGCAAGTGATGATTCTAGCAACGGGCAAACTTGCGATAAGATGGTGTTTCTGCTCCGAGCGTCTTCTGGAAAGTCGCCAGGGAGGCTTAGCACAAGCTAACGGGGTCTCGAAGCGGTACCAACACACTCAAACAATGCTTTGGTGTGTGTTAGTAGGGGGTAAATGAACCTCCTCCCTCCCTCCTGGACTCTGTCTGACTATTCAGACCGCAGGAATCATTAACTCGCCCAGTCAACAGGCACACTTCACTCGTTCCTGTCGCTCTGTCCTCCTTTCTGTCTCCCTGGGACTCTCACTACCATACCCACGCTCACACTCACGCACACGCACACACACACACACACACACACACACACACACACACACACACACACACACACACACACACACCAGCATACAAAAGCATAAACAAACCCCAGTGAAATGTTTAACCACGCTAGTCAGCTTGCATTGCCTCTGCCATCATTTGTTATACTGTATCTCCTTGTCTGTCTCCCCCTGCCTGTTCTCTCGGTTCATCTGTTGTCTCTACTGTCTTTCCTTGCTTCCCTTTCTTCTGTTCATCTGTTCAGCTATTTCCACGGAGCACTCCTCAGCCCCTGGCCAGACCGCACCGGCTACATCTCACCCTGATTACTTTACTTTCTCTTGTTTTCTTTCCACATTGACAAGCTTTTGAGCGTCTTCCCTGTACACCCTTTTATGCTCTATTGCTCCTTTTCAGTTACGACTTCTCCCCGTCTCGAAGTAGTCCGGTTTTCTTACTGCTGCCCCCCCCCCCGACAAGTACCTCGGGCAGTGCATTTGTTAGAAGAGAATCCATTATCCTCCTCCATCCTCCCACCTTCTGTCCTCTTTATCTCTCTCTCTCTCCATCTAATTCTGCATCTCTCTCCTCACTTGCCCCAGCCCTATATTCATTAACATAGTGTTAATGATCCCAGATGGACTGACATGTACTCTATGGGGGCGAAGTGTGAGTGGCTTCTTCCAAGGGTGTGTGTGGGTGGTTGTGTGTGTGTGTGTGTGTGTGTGTGCATGTGTATGCAGGCATGCACGGCTGTTGGGCTCATGTTTGGAAAAACTGTGTGTACATATGTGCGTGACTGTGGCTACATGTGTGCATGTGTGTGGGTACATGTGTTCATATCAGCGTTTGAGCAAGAAAGCGACTGCTTGTTTCTCTCCCGGAAGCAGACTGCTCTGTTATGATGATCTACATCTCCTTCTTTCAGAAAGCCAGCAATAGAGCTGCTCAGACTGCAGCTTGTGAAGGATGCGAGTAGGAGAAACTGAGGAGTTGTGATCCCCCCATACGTTAACCATTAAGACAAATAAGAGGTCATTTCGTCATTTTGACAACCTGAGGTCAAAACCAGCAGCTCTTAAAGAACAACTGATCATTCCATTATCTTGATAGAGGACAATAGCCTTGTCTTACAGGTTTGAGTCATATTGCTTACTGCAAGTGTCCCATTATGGGGAACGCCTGAGGAATTCCTTATGGAGAAAAAAGCTGCTGCAGGATTTCAGCGATGTAAACCGAATGACATCAATCCACATTTTGTCCCCCAAACACTTTTGTTCACTTGAAAATGTTACATGTTGTTTTGTTGTATCACATCACAACATGTGATGCCTGTGCAGAAAAGGTTTGGACATTTTGGGAAAATAGAAATGAAGTTCTGCTGGTTGCCTGGTGATAATAAAACACCAGGCAGTCACTGCGTCCATAGACCCTTCTTAATACAAATATTTATCATTTTTGTATTTTGTGAATTTAACAACTGACATGTGACTTAGGGAGCTGTAGAGGTGCTGGTAGGCAGATTTTGTAACCTTCTATAGAAACGTCCAATTTCTATGCTAAGCTAAGCTAACAAGCTGCTGCATCCAGCTTTATATTTACAGTACAAACATAAAGGTGCCATGTGGAGTTTGTTTGTAAAACATCATGGTAACTAACACCTGTAAATGAGTGGAATAGTGACACACCATTGGTATTACTGTGTGTCATCCACATATGCACGCGCATCCTCAATCATGTGTACAAGACTATTACAATGGGGAGCTACACATAGAAAAACAGCTCCATGCTGCTGCTAAAAGAATCAAATCATCTCTTCCCTGCAAGAAGGCAAATAAGAACATTTCTCAAAATGTTGAGCTGATCCTTTGATGGGTTGGGCATAATATTTCCTAAGGAATATCTAAAAGATACGGAATGTAGTGATATTTTAGACAATAGTGTGTTTCCAGCTTTGTGGGGAGGCTCTCAAGATGACGATGCAGCTGTGCACAAAGTGAAGGCCATATGGCCGATAGTGTGACTCCGTGTGTAAAAACTTGACTTGACTGCACTGGGTCCCGACCTCAACCTCATCCAGCTCCACTGGGATCAACTGGAATGCCACCTGTGAGCCTGACATCAGTGCTAATGATCCTGTGGCTGAATGGAAACAAGTCTCTGCATTCAGGCTCGACGATCCTTTTCGGAGTCCACATACTTCTGAGATACACAACTCAGTATATTTGTAATAGAGGAGCGTGATTTTTTGGTTGTGAAGTGACCCTCAGACTCAAAGTATGCGTGCTATGCTGATTGTGTCTATGGATAGGCCCAAAGGATCAACGAGTTAGAGGAGGCAAGAAGTTAAACCCTGTTGCTAACTAAGTTTAGGTCCCTAGTGCACGCTCACACACTCACACACTCACATAAACACACGGAGTCTGCTAAGGTTACAATGTTACAGGTGCAAGGGCAGAGTGCATGTATGTGTGTCATGGATACGTTAGCATTCCCTGGATGCATACACACATTGCCTGACCCCCCCCCCCCCCCCTCCAAATATAGTATACCGCATTCTCACTAGAGGCATAAATCCAAACCACCACCATAAAACCAAGTTTCCATCCGAAACAACTCAACTTTATCTTTAAATCCTTCTCTGCAATGCATCTTTTTCTCTCTCAGTGTGGTTTCTTTTTCTTCTCTCAGCAATTCATCCAACTTTGTCCCGCTGTTCTCTCTCTGCCTCCTGTTCTGTCTCTCTTCTTTTTCTTTGTCTATCATCGGCACGGTCACGCTCATTGCATAATCGCACAGTTGCTTAATTATCAAGAACACTCAGTCTAGCGCTCGTCGTGTCAGGGGGCTGTCCCTGTTACCTTCTCCACACAAACATGCTCGGCCCGGGCGCTCACGCACAAACACACACAAAAACTCGATCTCTGTCGTCGTCTAAACCATCATCTCTGCATCCCTTGTTTTCTCCTGTCGAGAAGGATTGTGGCGTAAAGCTAATTTGCCACTAGAAAAACACCTGTGGATGCAATTACAGAGAGAGGCTTCCAATACACCACAGCCAGAACCACCCACACTCCGCCACTCAGCCACACACCTAGAGTTATTATGCTCCACTCGGTGCTTGATTTTAGATGCAGCCTATTGTTTCAGGTTTTAGCAGTTTCACATCCTCTGAGATCCTCTAAGATCACATCGTGCTGATAGTGATAAGTGCACAAAGAGGAATTACTCCGACTGGGAGCACAGATGTGATCCTTGAGCAGAATGTCTAATGAGAGACTGGAAATGAATTTAGTGAGCGCAGGCCATTAATAATTGATGTGCTCTCGAGTCAAACAGGGGATGTGTGTTTGTTTGTGTGTGCACCTCTTAGCAGAGAGTGGTCACCATGGCGATCTCCTAAATCAGGGTCCCCTGAATGACAGAAGTGGGCGGCAGCGATGTCTAGTTCAGACAGACACACACCATTCTTTACCAGTGAGAGCTTTGTGTCACTGAGAGCTTCACTTAAGGTCTGTTCTTTTTTACAACATGGCTTTCATCGTTATAATTCTGGCCATCAGTCATGTTGTTTATGATATTAGTTTAACCGCCAAGTTAGTTATGAAGATCTGATGCGATGCGAATATGGCAACACCACTAACTTTTATATTATTGATCGGACACGGGCTAAAGCTGTTACTGAGGACAAAAAGGTTATTTCTTTGGTAATCTTCCTGAGTATTTTATATCACGGAGAGGACTCACTACATTAACACACATCATGTTGTTTTTGTTATAGGAGCGATTTTCTTAGATGAACTGTCTTTAAAATACAATTAGATATCTGGCACTGTAGAGAAGGTTTTAAATCAACATTTCGAGCATAAGCTCGGGGGGGGGGGGGGGCTGTTAGATGAACAAAATAGAATGTTTGTTTTTGTCATTTTTATAATCAAGTTCAAATGGTAGCAAGTCAAAATTCACCCACTTGCCATTGAAATAACTCTGAAATATGGACTTCCAATGGAATGCAGCATTAGGTCTGGGAATATTTGGACTCATGACCTCAGTATTTATTAACAGTTCTCTTCAGTATTCTGTTCAGCTATTTCACAGCATATTTTTGAGGTGCAAGTTAACACACTCCAAATCAGCCCCATAATGCACAGAAAACAATGTAAGCGTACAACTTATAGACAAACAGAAAGTTTTCAAATTTAGCTTTTTTTAATGCACAGATGCTTTCCTATGCATTTCTATGGGGTGGGTGAATTTAGGGTTGATCTTCCTTTGGACTACCTTGTAGTCTTCAAGAGATGTTGCTGTGACCTCAGATAGCAGGATTTAATTTGGTGAGTATAATGTTTGCGTAAAAAAAAAACAACTGCACGTGCCCAAGCCCTGATCTGAGATAGTAACCCAAAAATCAATATGAGTACTTCCCAAAATGTCCTCATAAACCAAAAGGTCATCATTTAAGCCATCACAAGTGAACAGGAGTTAAACCAGACCACACACACACACACACACACACACACACACACACACACACACACACACACACACACACACACACACACACACTCCATTATCCTTGGAAGATGTACACATGCACACTATCTTCCTTGCAGCAGGTCTTCATACCTAAATGACACAATAGGTCACACACACAGATAGGCATGCTTCCCTTGAGTGATTTATGGAGTTGCCGGGACTGAAATGATCCCAGTTACCTTGGTGTGGACAGGTTGTGTGTCCAGTTTTCTGATGACAGCAGGTGATGGGTTGAGGGAGGATCAGGTCACATTTTGGAGGTTACTGGGAGAGTTAAAACAGGCAGGGAGCTGTAGTTCGGCTAAGGCGGTGGTCTCCACCCAAGTCCCTAACAGCTAACAGATGGTGTCCTCTACTAGAATGTACTAATGGAATAGAATACCCTGATTCGGTTAGACACACACACACAAACACACATTGATCCTGCAAGGAGAGAGGCTCATGGGGATCTGAGGGATGTTTTCGAGATCATGCAGTTGCAAGGAAAGGGAGGTTCCTTTGGATGAGCCTTCCCATCAGGGACCATACTCATTCAAATAAAATGTTCTTTTCTGATGTGGGCTTTTATGGACTGTCAGAAGGGGAATATGCTCACGACCGAGACATCTTAGTCACTGTGGCATGATGCAGTCTCAAAAATGAATGTGATGCATTGTAATGAATTTTTCAGAATACACGTCCCTTGATAATGCTTGATTTCAACGAAGACAGTAAGTGAACTCCAAACAAATTCAGAATTGGCTCAGTGCATGGAGGCAAAATGAAGACTTTGTGATCATATTTGGCTTTGATCACTGCCATCTGCATAGGCTCGCTGGCCAAACCTGTCGAAACTTGTGCATAGTTTTTCACAGACTGAATCACAGAATCAGGTCCCAGATTTGGGGCGTAACGCTGACCTAAATCTTCAGATATCGACTGGTATGATTCTAATATCCTTCATTAACATTTTGATCTCGCATTCCTCATGCTTAGAGAAACCAAACCAGCCTTTGTAAAGCCTCCACTCAAAGCCCACCTACTCCTCCTCCTTCTGGTCCTCATTGTCTGTACAGTGAAGGCATGTCATTTAATACAGCCCTGGAGCCGGAGGTCAGGTCAAGTGGGATGCATTTATAGGTCAGGTCAGGAGATTGCACAAAGAATAGTCAAAGAACAGTACCGGACGGGATTACCTGCCTCTTCGAAGTCTCTATTGTTACTCTTATAAGATTAAAGCCAATCCCATTACTGTGCCCACGTCTATGCAGGGGGATAAGGTACGGAGATGACGAGTAGTGAGTTTGGCTATAACAGGCTTACCGTTAAGTGTTGTGAGCTTCAAAGCACTATGCATCATCTCTCTGAACTCTCAATATTTGCCACCTAATCTCCACAGCACCTTACTCCTAAAAAATCTCACATCTGTTATTGGTTTAAGAGGACCAATAGAAGCAGAAATGGAGAGTTGGAATCCTGTAGCATCTCCGAGGAGTGATTTTATGTCTGTTCTCTGTACGTGTGGGACCCCTCCTCTCTTTATTCTTCCCCTCTGCGTCAATGGCATCAAGGATCTAATCCCATTATTGGATATTATACTTAAGTGGGTTAACGTCTGTGGCTATGCTGACCATAGGGGATGTGCGTGTGGGTTCATTTGGTTCCCTCCACAGTGTGTTCTGGTATGAAAACATTATAGTGTCTTATGTTATGTGTATTTTGGCTAAATAAGTCAAAGATAGATGTCAGAGTTGGGAATGATGATACATACGTATATGTATATCTGTGGAAGTTTGTACATATAATCTATCATATGTATTTTGTGAGTTTATCTTTGCAATGTGCCATTCTAGCCCGCCTTTGTGTTGAAAAAAATGCTCATGCGTCACTTGAAAAATGTGAATGTTTTAATGTCTGACTGCTTGACATAAGAGGATTTCCAAATCACTGCAAGCCACAGGTGCGTTTAGCATTCATGTGATCCACTCAGGAAACACTGATATGGATTTCAATAAAATGTCAGCTTTTGAAATTGATTTGTCCTGCCGGCGTCCACTAGGCATTGTGTGTTTTGGGAGCAGGAAAATTGGTGGAAATGTCATATGGCAAACTTGAAATTTCATTGACGGCAGCTCAGTGGATGATATGAATGCCAAATTAATCAGTGAACCCTGGCGGCTCAAGAAAGCTCTCGAGTCAGGCTCTCTCAAGGTTGTCATATTCTGCGAGGTGTGTGCCTGCTGATAAGTGAGTCAATGGTAAACTGCCTTTGCAATTGCAGAATTGACGGAGACTTTTTGAAGTGGCATGTTTTAATACTCAATACGAGAGAAGTGTGCAACTCCAGCACACTCTGCGATGTGTTTTTCTAAGCTCTACGGTCAGCATAGAGGTTGACTGTTTTCTCTGCTCTTTTCTCACTATTCTGGGAGAAATCTTAATTGCAGTCCTTCATTGTGGTTAGCTCACTGTGGTTCAGGGCTGTACTCATGCGCTCACACTACCCTCACGTTCTGTTACACACATAGAGGCACACACATTGGTCATGGGACTAATCCCTGTAGCTTTGCATCACCTCTTTGCTGGCCTCCTCTCCATCATGGCCGCACTGGAAATGATTCCCTGACTACAAATAGCTGCCAACAGGGTTGCCGGTTCAACTCCCTCTCCAGCTGTTTTTTCTTGTATTTCTCTGTTGAAGCAGGGCAGAGAAATGTCCAAAGATACACTTTAGGTCAGCTCTGACATTTCTAATTAAGGAACAGGACGAAGCAGGGAGAGGGCTCTTAATGCACTATAGTCCGTTCAGACTGACTGCCATAATTACAATCAGGCTGGCATAGCTAGGCCCTGTCTTCAGGGCTGAGGTGTTAAACCACCCGTGGCTCTCATTAGAGGACACGGGCTAATGAGAGCACTCCACACACATTCACTGGGAACACACACAAACTTACACACACATCGTGCCCAGAGTCCATGGTGCTTTTATTTGCATTCTGTCGAGCTTAATTTCACACTTTTGCCTCCTGTGACACACACACACACACACACACACACACACACACACACACACACACACACACACACAGACGTACCTACCATGAGAGGGGTGTGATTTTAAATAGAGTTGTTATGAATGGAGCTGGGAAAGAGCCAATTAAGAGTGTGTGATTCTAATTATGCCATTCGTTTTACTGCGCTCCAGTCCACAAGGGAACCAGAGAGCGCAGGAAATGAGCGTGAGGGGGAATTTTAAGGAAGGAATAAAATGGTGGAAATAGGTAGGAGAGGTAATGTTTCCAAAGATACAAGGATATAGGGAGATTTTAAAAAGGAGAGAAAGAGGGAGGAGAAAAGAGAGCAGGGAGGAGGGGTGGGGTGAGGGCGAAGGGGGGTAACCTGATCTCTGTCCTGATAAAGCCGAATTTATTTTGGAGGGTAACAGAAACAGCTCGGTGTCACCAAGCAGATCTACAGAGCTGGGGAGAGGAGAGACGTCCAAGTCTGATACTGCCAGAGGGAGTAAATGAGGCAGAGATATGTAGATTGGGTTGAGGAGATACACCAGAAGAGAAAATGTTAGATTAGAAACAGGGAATAAGTGACAAGGTCTTACACTCGTACTGAAAAGATGAAGGATGCAAGGGGAGAAGGGACTGAATCAATGCAGGATTGCCAGCTGGGCTGTTTGGAGAGGTTATGTGGAGTCAAGTACAGCACCACTTACTGCTCCGTCACATGAACCAGAGTGATTGAAAGCACAGAAAATGCATACAGCCAGCTGTTGTTCTGAAAGCTGAAATTAACATAAAATAGCATGGCAGCTAACAAAAACAGAAATGATGTTGACACGGAAAGATGAGTGAAGTCAATTTAAAATGTCACGCCAGTGAGATCAGTTTTATACACCCAGTGAACACACAGTTCTGGACTTCTGAGTGTTTGGGTGGAGTGCTCTGGGGTTGAGCAATGAGGTGCTTGACATCATGTTGAGTTACATCTGTGTGCTTCTTGGCGCTCTCCGTGTTTTATTGCGATTGGTGTTGACTTTTCTGCAGACTGTGACCTAATGTGTAGTTGAAAGCAGCATCACTTAGGGTGTCTGTCTGATCGGATATAAAAGAAAACACTGGATGGATAAAAACACATATGTCCAACTTGGCAGTGTGCATTCAAACGGACTGTGCTGACCTCCATCTGCCCATAGGTTCAGACACATAACAGTAGGCTAAACCCTACTTACGCACAACATTACAGACACCTACTGCAGCTTAAAAGACACTGGTCGGCTGCCATCGGTACAGTGCTAATACAGCTGTCGGAGAAAATGAGGCTGCATGCCCATTTGCTTGAGAGTATTAAGCAGAAAGATGGTCAGCGGACAAACTGTATTTAGGGCAGTTTTTCCAGACATTTAGCCCTGATTCCTGTGTCCTTAATGCACAATCCAGTCCACGAGAGTCTCTGCAAATTAAGGACTGGTTATTACAGTCGACCCTGGATCGGACTGCTTGCTCCCTGCAGGTCAGGAGGATCAGACGGATTCAGACAGGCTGAATTTAATTGACAGATGCCTGCAGAGCAGATTGCAAGCACTGTACCGGTCAGAAAGCCACATTTTCTTGTTTCTGTCAATCCGGGGATGTGGAGAGATGAAAGGATAGGAGAGGTTTATGCAGAGAGAGCAGGAGGGATGTAGGGATGGAATAAAGGGAGAGGGCAGCAGATTGTAATTAGGTCCAGTCAGTCTAAGTTACCTTGACAACAGCAGTTGTGTGGTATTATGGGACTCAGAACTGGTGTTTTCCTTACATGGTACTAGCAGGCATCACCAACACTCATGAAATAATGGCGTAATACGGATGGTAAATCCGTAAACCTCTGCAGGTTGATTTCTGGAAGGGATCATCTATGTACGTGCACTCGCTCCATGCTGACCCCGAATATGATGCATGTGCTATTGCCATGCCGTGTCACATGTGCTGGTGTACGTGCCTTAGTTCATGGCAAGTTCTACATTTGTGAGAGCTATTACCCAGGTGTGTGTGTGTGCACCTTGTTCCAGTACAGATAAGAAGGTCATAGATTGCGAGATATAAAACAAGAGAGGCAGAGCCAGTGTGGTTGTACTCGTTATTATGACTCAATAAAACTTTTATCTTACAAGTGTAAGTGCAAAGTTCACCCCATGTTTCTCAAGAATGGACTTTGCGAGGTTGTTTCGGCCCGGGCAGACGATGTAAAGCCTTTCCCTCTGCGCCTCTGGCTGAAGTGGAATCCACTAAACTCCCACAGAGACAGGCACAGCAAAGCTCACCCGGCTTACACAGGCACTATTGTCCCTTCATCAGACCACCATTGTCTCTGTGTGTGCATGCATGTGCATAGTTGTTGCCTTGTGCACCAGAGTGTGTTAGTGTATATAAGCATGTGAGTTTATGTATGAATGCATGATGGCATGCCAGTATGTCTTCAGAGTGGGAGCTCATGGGCTTTGGGATCCGCGGACTCAAAAGAAACATGCGCATTGATGTGAAAATGTAAGACAGACAGTGAGAGGCTGGAGGAACACAGAAAAAAATAGAGGAAACGGAAGAAAAATACAACTCTACAATGAAAAACTGTTTGTATGGCGTGGAAAAACTGTTGAAAAATCCTTGTTAATAAGGGCAATGCTAAAGATAGAAGAACATCAAAAAAAGAAAAGGGAAAACACGGAATGAACTAGCTCATATCCCAGAGGCCTTTTGTCTTATCGCACTTTAAACACGGTGACATCATGCCTGCTGGTAGGGCGGGTCACTGATACTACACTATTTACATCATCCAGAAACACTACTCCTGTTTACCTCACCACCTGCTCTGTGTTCCGCACTGTGGCATCCTCCGTGATGCCACAGTGCGGTCAGCATTATTCCAGGCACACTGAAACTCGAAACCTCCTGCTTAGCGCTACACCATTACGATACCCGTTTAGCATCACCACGACAGTTTACCTGCAAATTGTAGCTTGTCGGTTCCTGTTGGCTGAGACTGTGTTATTGGAGGTTTGATTTGGTTTCAGGAGACGAGCAGACTGAGCTGAGTAAACACTGAGATGCAGTAAATCTGTGGAGCGGTACAGTCACAGCTGACTGAGGAGTGAGAATATCTCTTATTATAGTGTCTCTTTCTGCCATAATGCCCAAGGACAGAATGAATAACTTGATGTCTTTGCAGCAAAAACACTGTTATCATCAAACTATCATTATCGTTATGTTTATGTATAGCACTGCCATTTTTGAAGCACATTAAACTGCATATCTGATTAAACATTTAAAGTGGCAATATGTGGGAATTTTAGTTGAAAAAGGTCCAAGATAAGTTCTAAAATTATCAACAGAATGTAAAGAAACAATCTTTTTGACATCATGAATCTATGTATTAGCATTCATTCCTGCCCCGTCCCAGTCTAAGCTCCTGTGCAAGAAACGTTAACATTCCCCTGGTCCCTGAGCACCCACTCCTAACTGCTCCTTGCACAGCTAACTGAGCTTACTAGCAAATGGCAGCTACGGTTAGCAACAGCAACTAGTTACTTCATTGATATGCTGCCCCCCATTGTTATGAGTATGAATGTAACATTACTGCCAGCAGTCATAACTTAGCTTAGCATAAAGTCTGGAGACAAGGGCAAACAGCCAATCTAGCTCTGTCATAGAGTTCCAAATAAAAGTACCATCTGACCACCAGCTTCTCTAAAGCTCCTTATTAAAGGTGAAATATGTAAGAACTGGCCACCTGTCAAATTCACATTCAAAAATACGGGGGTAGCATATTACGAGAGAAATCGCTAACAGCTGCTAACTCTAGCTGCCATTAACTAGTTAGCTTAGTTAGCAGTGCAGCTAGTGAAGTGGAGCACTGGGGGAGTGTTGATGTTACACCGCTGGCAAAAGAGCTTTTAACCAGCATGGGCTGGCGTTAGCATGCTAATTTGACCAGATCTCCAACACAATAAATAGGCATCGTAATGTTAAAACTGCAACATCTTATTGATAGTTTTAGAACATTTGAATGTTTTCAACAAAAATGTTGACATATTGCACCTTTAAACAGCCAGGCTGTTTCTCTGTCATTAGCTAGGCTAACCATCAGCATGTTTAGCATACAAACACAACAGCAATCTTCTCCTCTGGCTCTTGATAAATTATAAAATAACATTCCACCACAAAAAAATATTTTTATGACTTATTATTTATTAATTCCTTTATATAATTTCATTTTGTGAGGGACATGAAGGGACCACAACTAACATTTTGTTGTACAACCATGTGTTGTATAATGACTTATGAATTAATCTTGTTTCTTGAAGTGAATTAAAGCGTTTTCCAAACTGACATATAAGACAGGAAAACACAGCTCAAATTACACATAGACTGTTTTGGGGTATGAATAAAGAGATGTACTCCATCTATGTACTGTAAGTCTGACACTACAGGAAATAGTGTGGCCCAGCTCTTGCTTCTAGGTCAGAAAAGATCAGAGCCTCGACTCGTCTCTCCACCTCTCATTTCAGGCTTCCATCAATCACCCAATCTCGGTTTGGCTTCACTTCCATTTCCTCGTACCACAGCGCTCTCCGTGTCTGTCAAAACTCTGTTTGTCTCTGCTCAGTGATGGATCTGAGCAGAATTCTGTTTGTGTCCAAAGGGAAACAATTACTTCAGTGTACGTGTGTGTGTGTGTGTGTGTGTGTGTATGTGTGTGTGTGTGTGTGTGTGTGTGTGTGTGTGTGTGTGTGTGTTGGCGTGCTTGGCTCAGTGGATGTGTGTACCAATGTGAGAGGAGTGAGTGTTCAAGGCCATCGCTGAACAAACTCGTTAACCAACCATTTGTAAAGAGCTGAGACAGGACCAAACAGGATATAAAGAAAAAAAAGGAGAGCAGAGTGATGTGTGAGGAGCAGGAAAAGAAAAGGGATTCAACACAGAAAACGAGAGAGACAGTTTGTTGGGGCTTAATGATTACTGAACCTTTGCTGATCACTTTGGTCAGTCTGAACATCCTGGTTTGCTGAGTCATCAATCGCAGTCCAACACACACACAGACTTGAACACATGCACGGCAGAATATTACGTATCATTACAAATGATATGCTTATGATGTTACATACGATGGAACTGATTGTACAAATCAGCTCCTCGGATCCTGTTGCACCATGTTATCGTCAAATGAACTGTGACATCTGACTGCCGCCAGTGACTCATTGTGCTCCCAACGTCTGCAGCTTTTCAACTACAATGTAACTGTGTTCTCCGTGATATTGATGGTAAATCAAGCTTAAGATCAGCTGAAGAAACCTTGACCTCCGGCACCTTTTGAACGTGATGTATGATGGCTGTTTGTTACCACCATAGAACATGTAAATGCTGCTGTCGCAAGCAGTGTGCTAGCTAGGTTAGCTAACACTCAAGCTAATGAGATTGAGACAGTATAATGAAATTCCCTTGTCGTGATAAAGTTTTTTCCTGATGAATCATACTTCATACTTCAATTAAGTTTGAAACCATACAAACAGAAAAAGCCTACAAAAACAGGCAAATTAAATATCTCGTGCACTCTGTCATGTCCACATTTTGTGGTTACAACTGGACAAATCACAAAAGTAATGGGCGGAAACTATTTATTTGCTAAAGAAGGAACCCACCCAGTTAGCTCAGAGTTGTTACGACCAGGGGCCTAGGGGAAACCCTGGCGCAACAAGAGTGTGAGACTCCCCTCTTCCCATCCTCAAAGCACCAGCAGCAAAGAACATTTTTAACAAAGTTTTATTCAAAAACAACACAATCACACATGCTGGCAGTCTGGGACAGCAGAGGAGAGCCCACAGGAACTGGGCGGAGCCAACCTTTAAACTTCCGCTTCCAATGCCGCAGCCAATCAGCTCCCTGCGGCAACCTGCAACCACTCAAACACACCTGCAATCAATCTCACACACACTCATACTCAAACAGGTAATAGAGGGATATTAAAAGACAAATAGAAACATATGACCTCTAGGGTCGTAACAGAGTTCAGAACGGACCCGTAGCTAATGGAAAGTGGTCGATATTACACAGAAGAAGAAACACCTGTTTTGGGGTAGACAGCTCATATTGTCATTTTGTGGCTGTTAAATTAATTGTTTGGACTTTTTCAGGATCCAGTGTTCGTGTGATGAGAGGTGGTTTTGGATGAAGATTGCATCACATCATTACCCAGACAGATGTTCAGCTTTCTGATATTTTTTTCTTTTTCTTTTCTTGTCTGGTATATTTTGAGGAAACAAAATATATTATCTTAAAATCCAAAATCAGGAGGTTCGGTGCTCTTAACCTGTGCTGCAGTCAAACAGTAGAATTATCATACAGTATATTTCAACACTACTGTTTTATTATGCCAACTTCACATGTGTGAGGGAAGGTTTGTGCTTTTAACCCATATTGCAGGTTGATGTTTTAGGCCACTGAGTCCTTTCTCCTATGTGCAACTAACTATTTAAGTAAAAGAGTTGCCTTTTCCTAAATACCGAAAATGTCCATAATCAAGCTGTCATAACACTCTGTGTTTTAACCTTCTGCTGCGCTCACACCCTGAACCCAGAGAGCATTGAAGCTATTAAAGGTGCAATATGCAACTTTTTAACCCCAATTACAGGACAATTCCAAAAGGTCAAATAAGTACAGTGTACTGTATGTACAGAGTTAATGTCTTAATGACCACACAATAGAATTACAAGAGGATGATGTCTAATGAAAGTGGCCTTAAAGAGATTAAACTGTTCCTATACCGAGACATGATCCCAGTTTGGTTTTCAGCCAGGCGGCCTGGGTTCAACTCCCAATGTGAGAACAGTTTCATCTATTTAAATCAGAATTCATTCATTACTGCTGTACTTCCATAGCACGGTTTAAACTAGATATCAACGCTGTACAAACAGGACGCAGTATTAATCTGATCTCTCTTTAGAAGGGCATTGTGAATGCTGCTAAAATGTTACATCTGGCACCTTTAATGTTATCTGTAACACTGCTGCACTTCTTTCTACACATTTTTTTTTTTTACCACAGTAAAGGTTCTGAGTATTCATTCCACCACTGAAAAACAGCAACATCGGTTGTTTGTGTTCCTCTGTTAGAACTATTAAAAATTAAGGCCACTTACCATTTTCTGCTCACTTTCGATGCTGCCAAACAGGAAGAAATCCTGTGTGGAGAAGCCAAAATATCTCACTGTGACTCCTCACCGACAGTAGCCTCAGAAGACCATGATACAACATGACGATCACACATGTGTTTTGAGTAACAGGCACAACAACACCCACTTTCTCCCACCGGGGAACTGTTGCTCCTACTATCAATATCACCTCTACTATCACCTCTGCGGTCGACACCTACACATAAACAAAGGCTGGATAAGTCCAGGCATGTTCGGTGAAAGGGGTTCTGGGAAATGTAGGAAGTCACTTACTGAGGTTGAATTAGACAGAAAAATGGAACATTACACACAAAACACAGTGCGAACAATTTCCTGTGGAGTGCTGTAAGGAGCAGAGAGGCCAACTGAAACCAGATTTTTTTTTGGGTCATAAAAATAATTTATTTTCCGTCTGAATATAGATAAAGGCATTGTGTGTTGGTGTGTGAGTACTGCGCGAGTACACGTTTGTCAGCGTGAGACACCACCTCTGTGCCGGCTCGTCCAGATGTTCCCAGATTATTACTTTTCTCTCTCTATCCCTTCATTTCGCTACCATCCATCATCCGTCGCCCTTCTGTCCTGCTCCACTGACTTACTGCTGTTGATATGTGTAATCCCCACCTTTTATCTCTCCTCTCTCTCCCTCCCATGGCCATTTCTTCATTATGTATTTGCCTGTCCATCACTCTTACAATCTAATCTTTTCTCAGAAACAAGTGGTATTTTTGGACTTGTCATATGTAACTCTTCTGCGGAGGATGTATTTATAGCTTGTAAACTAGAATGGTATAACCCCCCCCCGATAGACATGTGTGTTAATATGCTGTTGGTGCCAAAATGAATCAAGGACAGCCTGCAGGATGTGTGTTAATGAGGTGTTTGGATTCATTGTAATGTACTTTACTATGTGTGCCAGTGTCTGTGTGTGTGTGTGTGTGTGTGTGTGTGTGTGTGTGTGTGTGTGTGTGTGTGTGTGTGTGTGTGTGTGTGTGTGTTGGCTCTGTATTGTTTTATCTGGGTCTGTTGATGGGAGGATGTTACACAAACTAATATGTTCGTCCTTAGTGAAGACCTGAGGGAGAAACATGGGATCAAATCTTCCCCAGTGCACTAAATCACATCAAGAAGTTCTGTATAATTGACCCGTTCTTCATGCACAACCTAAAATAGATGTTTTCAAATGATTATCGCGTGTGCCAGATAAAACTAAGAAGTTTAGGGACCTAATTTCATGAACCAATGGCACGTAACACGAGAAGAAAGAACAGTGGTCCTGGGTGAGTTCGTTTTTTTTTGTTAACCTCTGCCAAGGAGGTCCATTTGTTGTTTGGTTGGTTTGCCAGCAGGATTACACAAAAAACCACGGACCGGATTTCAACAGAACTTGGATGGAGGATGGGTCTCTGCCCAGAATAGACCCCGATAACTTTTGGTGCAGATCCAGATGAAGGATTTTTTTTCTCAATTTCTTGAACAGTGTAACACTTTTTTCTCTCTAGTTAATAAAACTTTTCTTCCTGAGAAGTTTTATTAACTTCTCAGGAATAGAATAAACACAATCAGTATTTAGGTGGCTGGTATCTACGAGCGAGTACATTTTGATCTGGTGACCTGAAATTATGTTTAAGCAGTCACGGGTAATGATATTTGGCGAGTTATCAAGTTTGATATTGGAAAGAGGAATATTGGGTCTTGGTGGAGGTATGTGTCTACTGAGTGCCATACTAGTTTGGTAGTTTAACGACTAGAACTGTGGCTCTGCTTTACTTGTGAAATGGTTGTATGGGGAGGAAATCATTACCGACAGATGTGTTGGGAGCTGGCATCAATCATGTCAAATTAAATCAGCTCATATTTAAGAGCAGTACTCTGTCTGTTAGGAAGCAGCCTGACTGGTTTCCACATTCATTAAAGTTGGAACCAGTAATCTGACTTTACGGTTTAAAAGATACACATCTGAGCTCTAATTCACCCAGTGAAACAGCCCGACAATGCTTGTGTAGCTTATAAAGTTTATGTTAACACTGTCGGAGAGGTGCTGGTTCAGGTCGGCATTCTGGCACTGTTGCAATGTGTTGCATTATACTGCAACCTTTTCCCTTCTGTAATTACAGTATGAGGGAGTCTAATATGGCTGCATTTGTAGCAAGTATAGCAAATCATGTTGACATTATGTGCTTATTTGCTCAGGTCACACCACTGGATATTTTTATGGCACCTTGGGAAATGTCGGGGTGTTTTTTTTAAAGAGACCACCAAAACTGGATGTTTTTCACAGGAAGCTGAACAATCCTCTTGTGATCATGCTACCAAAATCAAGTGTTTTAGACCAAAGCAAGACTGTGTGTTAACCTAACCAGAGCACAATGTTGTGTTAATGGAGAAATACAAAACTAAACCTTAACAAACTTAAAATTGCAGCAAAAGGAACATTTTATCTGAAACACATTTGCGTAATTCATGCTTGACGGCTAATTTGGCACCCAAGAATTGATTTAGCACAGCTGCTCTGTTGTTGTAATGGGTGCTGCATCAGGCGTGTGTGAGCTGACCAATCAGACGAGACCGGGAAGCCCTTAAAGAGACAGGAGCTGAAACAGAGCGTTTCAGAGAGAGGGGGAGTACAGAGCTACAGCACTGGACAGCAGCATGTAAACATATTTTAGTAATAACCCAAAATAAAACTACGAACCTGAAAATGAACGTAATACGTCTCCTTTAACTACATTTTTGGACAACTTGACATGCTGACCTGATAATGGGGTTAGATGAGGAGTTAAGTCTGCTACATCTCATCCTGAGGGGAGACTAATGTTAAAAAATTCATGGCAACTGAGTCAATAGCTGTCAAGATAACTCACTAAAACTCGGATATGCCAACCTCATGGTGGTTCTGGGGAAGAGATCATCAACAGTGGGGGCATATTCTGGGAGCCATGGATGTCTGCACTAAATTTAATGCGATCCGTCTGACAGTTGTGGAGATTTTTCAGTCTCCACAAAAGCGGTCCTAATGACAGACCAACATTTCCATCCACAGAGTCACGCTGCGTGAACGGCTAAAAATAAAAATAAAATTAATCAACGTCACTGACACATTATCAACAAAAGCATTATGCCTCACAAAGATTACGATCATTTTGCAGGTTTTTTTCGTTGGACTATATTCGACTGTGGTTGTGTACTTTATAAACTGGCAGCTCAACGAGCAGGACTTTTATTTAATAATGTGAAAATATGAAGCCCAACACATAAATATACATCCTCACATTCTACACCCCTGGGGCAGATCATACCCATCTGAAAGGTTGAAATCACATTTCTGGAAACACTGAAATATTTATCTTCATGTTTTTCCAGAGTATAATGATGCACATCATCAGGCTTTTAGTTGGAGGCGATGGCTGACACTGTAACCAGTGAAATCAGATTCCATCATTTTGCACGCTGTCTGTGACTTATGTAATGTTCCCAATTAAAAAGGGATGCATTTTTTTCTAATGGCTTTGTTTACATTAATGTGCACAACTGACAGAACTGATGTAATAAGCTGATTAACCACTTTAAACGATTGCATAAGCCGTCAATCCAATGTAATTATCCTGTTTGCATAACTGAAGCATATTTTGTGGAAGTCCAGGACCATCACTATGTTGTGGGTCGTTGTGTAATGGGTTTGGAGGGGGCTACACTAGTGGCAGGTGTTTTAGGGTCAGTATGTAAGTTTCTTTTTTGAAAGAGCCTGGTGCTAGAAGGCTGACACAAGGCAGGGTGAACATAACTGTGCAAAGATCTCAGAGGTTGCAGGAAGGCAGTGAAGACCTGTCCTTCAGCTGCTGCCTTTTGGAGGTTATGAAAGTCGATCTCAGCAGTTGAAGATGAGAAATAGTAGTAAGAATTGCCTCAGATTCTAGTATGAAACATATGTCTGCTGGTGAAAGTACTTCTGTGATGGTTTCTGTGATTTGTAAAGAGGCTGTACATATGTGTCATTACTCATGGAGGAGACGCGAGCATCATTTATGTTTAATTGTGAGATTGCAGCGGTTGTACAATCCTTACAACAGTTGTAACATGGCAGACAAATGCTTTTCACTGGAGCACAAAGACTGTTGTATTTCATCTGTGACTGGCATCTTTTGATCCACAGCAAACGACACAATAGGAGAGAAAATATGATGATGGAAATCACAGACAGAAAATTGATGCTGCGCTTTGGCGAGCGTTTTGAGTTACGAGCTTTCGTAATCAGCTCGTAAGGGAGACCAAAATATTGCGAATGGAACGCTTGGAAAAAAAGAAGAACCGCACCTGATGTCGCTGTCAAAACACACATTTACAACGATGAATGCAGAGAACGTTTCACACAGATTTAATGATCGATCGTTAGGATAAAATGTGAAGCGGGTTATGCGTCGAGGGACACGAGGCCTTGCCCAGAAACGAAAGATCAAAACCGGGGTTACGTTTGACAGATCGTACAGGGGGAAGAACATTAGGGAAACACATCCATGCATTAGATAACGGGTATGATGTGCTGTTCATTAGGACACCTTTCTGCAGAAAATAACGTCTGTATTACATTCGACCTCTGGGTTAGTGGCACTGTACTGCAACATTGTTTTAATGAGACCAGCGAGAAACGGTTCGGCTCAATCCATATTATGGAATGCTGTGACCTGAAAGCAGACTGTGGCTATAGAGGTCACATGTACAGAGATTTATCACCATAATAACAGCACATTTGTTATACAATGTTCACAATGCTCCAGTTCTCATTGTTATTATAAAATCATTGAGGTTTTTTTTTTCGTGGCATGTGGTTGATATACAGGTCAGGGATCGGGGCAGATCAGGGTAGAGCAGCGAAAAAGCCCACAGGCGGGATTATGAAACCACTGGAATATAATAAACCATAAGCTTCAACGACGGGCCATCATGAAGAGGCAACTCGCATAGACATGTCAGCGGATTAATGCAGATCATTCAAGGAAAACACATTTAAAATCTCTGTAAGTTGAACGAAATAACTCAATCCCTCGAAAAAACATTCTGTAAATTTGGGGTTTTCTAACATCTGGCATTTATCCTCACTTGCCTTTTCTTAACACAACCCTATTTCAGAAGGCACAATGGGCACAGATTATGTGTGATGCAGCTCAAGATAAAACCGCAAAATCCTAAGAAGATTTTTGAAATGTAAAAACTTGAGGGTTGACTCGAGGTTACTTGGTAAAGGGGCCGTCCGGGACATGAAGAAAGAACAGCTTTGAGAAACTCGACATCACGCTCCTGCAACATTTGGCCGATGTTGATTTGTATTTGCACGAGATAAGAAGATGAGGGGGAGGTTTAGTGCATGTCTTGACTAAATGAGAGAGGTTATTTGTGTGCCAGGGGGCACGGGATGATACACTCATTTTAAAAGGCTTAGGCCACGGCTGTGTCTGCTCAGAGCATCGGGGCCAAGGGAGGATGTGTCCCTCCGTCCCCCTCCGACACCATGTGCTTACAAATACACGTGCAATTAAGGAAACAAACACATATAAGTCCACGTGTACCCAGGAAGTGACACATTTTGGTTGTCAGTTCCCGTCCGTAACCTATAATCCACTGTAACCTAGGTCGTCAGGATGCAGGTGACAGCCCCGGAGTTGTTTAGTAATCAGTGTCTGAGTGTGTGTTAGTGTGTGAAACAGTGAGGCTCAACCAGAAGGCTGATTTTTCCTGTACTGCTGCGGCCCGAGGCATTCAGAACAACACGAAATGATGCAGTAAAATATAGATTTCAAGAGACGCTAAGTGACAAATGAAGGATCGCAGACAGACGAAGAGGAGAGCTGAAGAGGAGAGCTGAGGGAGAAAATGACAAACGGCTGGCAAAATGACAAACAAGCCTCTCTGTGAATCTTAAACTCGCAGGATTGAATTAAGAGTGATACAAGAAAAAAAACTGAAATCACTCCTTGCTGCAGCAACTGATAACGTTTTTTAATTAACTCCCAGGACCTGGGGTTCATTTAAAATCAAATTACAATGGCAATTTGACAGCATGCAATTAACGAAAAACACGAGCGTTCAGTGATTGATTCTCGGTTCATTCTCATACACAGAGACACGCGTTGATACAGGTGTTTTCCAATGTTACATACAGTGTGAAGTCATTGCTGGGAAGATAAGAATAATTCCAACCAGACTATGAATCCAAAGGTCAAGGTTTCAGGTGAACTAATCACTTAAGATTAAGATCAATGTAGGACACGGTGGCAGCTCTAAAGATGCATTGTGTGATTCTGAAGATATCTAGTTGATTATGTTGATTGATTATTTTCACATTCGAAGGTCATCACATTCAGATGCTTTAATCAGCTGTTCACACAGTCTACCTCGATGCAATTTTGATCGGATGCAATTCGGGGGGATTATTGTAAGTGGTTATGTGCAGTAAAACTTACTTTAAACTGACTTTACTTACGCAAATACAACATGGCTTAACAACAAGAACATTTCTCAAACATGTGGGACATCGTCATTTTCAGCCGTGGCTGGAACATTGTATGATGTTTAGCAAGTCATGGTGTTCCGACCTATCTGACATTTCAGCTGTGCTTATTTTATGAACTGTGTTGCTTTCATATCTACAATATATCAGCTACTATCAGATATCACACCTCAACAGCGCATCTCGGTCTCACTGCTAGTTTGGGTTAGAGCTGTCATTTTCTGTAGTCTGTTGCCCAAACTAATGTTCACTGTTGTCACGACGCTATGACAACATCAAACATGCATTTAAGATGAGTTTAATGTATTCACTTTGAAATATCATTAAAAGGACAGTGATATAAGCTAATGCGTGATGCAAGGGTTTTCTACCAGAAAGTGACAGGGAACAAATATTGTGATTCAGTCTGTAAAATACGGCTAAATATCAACTGTCATGACACAAAACAAACATTTTTTATAAGACACCATTTTGAGCTCAAGCCAAGGGCATTATAGTCTACCGTCTCGTGGACATTCCCTCTAGCTCATCAAATTGTATATCCAGTATTATTTAAACGTTTCTTTACTCACTGCTGGTTTAAGTCACTGCATCTTCAAACCGAACATCAAGGTTGAATTTCATCAAGGTTGAATGAGTGTATCATTTTTCATCATAAAAATCAGTAAAGGTGTTACGGACGTTGTAGGGGCAATTTCAAAATGGATGCACATCTTAAAAATGATCGCATGGATCGATGCTTTCACTTCGTACCGATCACATTTGATCGCTTTTCATTGAATCCATATGCCGATCCGGATCAATGGATCGATTCACCCCCACTGGGAATGTGTTGCTACTGCACCTTTAAGAACCTCAGCATGGAGTTGCTGCAAATTAAAACCCACAGTAATTAAAAAGATCTGATCTTCAATTCAGTGGAAACTACTTTTAGAGAAGTATTATATTACACAACCCACATTAGTCAGTGTGTCTCTGCAGTCTGAGATTTGCTTCTGTAACACACATTCACATTGTCACAGTGTCCCGCTAGGACAGCCTGTAATTTTTTTTTTTCCTCATTAATTCCTCTATTTGGCCAAAGCAGCACTCAGCAAGTTGCAACGTGCTCACAGCTTCGGTCGTGCTCATCAGTTTGTGTGTGTGTGTGTGTTTTGGCCAGACGGCTCAGTTGTTTGTTTCAAAGTCGTGGGGCATTTGAGGGACTTGTGTGGATAAAAAGTGGAAATGGGTCTCTTAGAGTAAAAAAAAAAAAACAGCACACAGAAAAAGGACGGCTGCTTTTTGCGCAGGACAGAAAAGTAGACAGAGTGGAAATGAGACACACAAGAGATTAAGAGGAAATCTAGGGACAAAACAGCTAGATGATACACCATATGCCCCATGGCCCACCACCCACTACTAAAGTCTATCTTGTACTCGTCTGCACCCCGCCGATTCAGAGCTCAACTTAGCAGAACAACAAGTAGAGCATTACAGTAAGCCTTTTATATTATGCTCCTCATTTTCGAATGAACCGATGTGACATGAACAGTTTAATTCTTTCAAAAGTACATGTGCATTCACGGCAATTCATTGAGAAAAAAACTTACACTGGCTTTGAGTCATCCACCACCCAAAATTTGACGTTTAGTTTTCAATACTGACCTCGAGAGTTGAAAGGTAGATGCTTTAGAGGAGGTGTTTAGCATTTTGGGAAACAGGATTCACCAAAGCTGGGGCTGGATTGGTGTAGTTTAGCATAAAGAGTAGAAGGAAGGGCAGCAATCAGTTAGTCACTGATGAGGTGCGAATACGTTTCTTTTTTAACATCGTGCTGCCTTGAAATGAAACTCGAATTTTGTGGTAAACAACATGAAGAGTGTACATCATACGTGAAAACATACTTACATACATACATACATTGCTGTTCAAGTTAATGGGTTAATGGGTCAATGAGCCACAGAGGCTAACAATTTAACAAAATGCAAAAATGTAAAGGCGTAAAAAAAGAGGGAATATCAATAATTTCCTCAGACACATAATAAAATCATGAGGAGAAACTCTATGTCAATAAATTGACATATAATATAATAAGTTACCTGTTTACGCTGCCAGTGTTGATGCTTAAGTAATCGACTAGCTCCATTGTTAATGCACAGACACGACAATTGTATTTTTCGCCAATGTCTTGGCAAGAAGGTTAATAAACACAAAACGTCCAACCAGTCCTTTAACATTTGTAGTTTGCCTCATTTGGTGGTGAAGCTCAGCTGTAATCAGGTTGGATTACAATGGGTTCAAGCTGTGACATGTTTTCATCGAGGGTATAAAAGGATCAGAAAGGATCAGAACTTGTCAAATCCACTTTTCTGACAGGCGATGGTTTCAATTCCTAGAAAGGCTAAATACTTTTTGCTGCAGCAGTGGTCAAAAAGTTTCTTTGAACATTCTGGGTACTCCTTTCCATCATGATCACTTCTCACATTGGACCAAATGACTCCACTCCACTACACGACCAACAGCTGCTGAAATTCTGAAATTAAAAATGTATTAAAAACATCTTTCAGGTCAATAGCAGTGCAGAATTTGACACCTAAAATATGGTTTCGGGGTTTAGAATCATTCGAACTATCCATCTGTGAAACTGCAGGGGAGTGCAGAATGTAAATCTGAGCAACGTTGTAATTTAACACGGCAGAAAAATCTGCATGGAAATTGCCACATTTAACCGAACGAGCGCATATCTGTCAACTTGTCATCATGCTGACGAGCATCTGCTCCTAGTTATGTATCAGACGATCGTGTCTCCCATCCTGACCTGACCTTTAAGCTGTGAAGTAAACATGTTTTATATTCACGTGCGGCATGAATACATTAATATATGCACGAATCGGGGAGCAGCGGTCACACTGGGGTGCTGCAGGTGGTTGTACAGTATGTGTTCACGTGGCCATGTGTGTGATGAAGATATCTGTCACACGTGAACAAATAACACATATGTCCAACCTGATGGCAGCCCCCTGCCCCGTGTGTGTATGTGTGCGTCTGCATGAGTGTTTGTTTGTTAATATGCTGACATGTGTGGACGCGCAGACAAGTGTGTCACGCTTTCTGTCGACAGAGGTGATTCAGACAAGCTCGTCACATATGTGTCACCACACATGCCACTAAGCGGTACCAGTGTCATGTGTGGGGTTTTTACATGTGCCTAGAGAAATCAGATAAACTTGGAGAAGTTGACATCGCAGCTCAGCAGTCAGGAACTTTGTCGTCTCCTTTGCCAACCATGCACAGTATTTTTTCAATATCTATCATTTAGAGATCTCATTTGTCGTTTTCGTATAACAACACTTGATTTTGCATTTGCAATCGAAGAGTTTGACCTAAAGCAACACTATGCAACATTTCTATCTTAAAGCAACAGCTTCAAAATCATTTTGATGGTACACTGTCCCCCATCACTCCTTTCTGCGCTGTGTGGCTTCAATGAGAGGGTAGGATCACAGCGTTACATACATGTTTACTGCAACACACAAGTTTTCAACACGCAACACTGTCATGACGTAATGAGTTGTGTTTGCAGTTATCACCTACGTTACGTCTGACAACCTGGGATCTGTCTTACGACAGCGATGTTACACTCAGAAACTCTTTTAACATAACGTTGCTTTAAACTTAAAAAAACATTTAAAAAAAAAGAATACATATCATATTAACATATTCTGGATTGTTTTATGAAGGTGAATAGGTGCTATCTTAAAGACTTTAATGTATCAATCGTACTTTTTTCTGCAAAAGCCATGTCAGATACACAATTTTCAACAGAACTCGATTCTGAGAAGAAAAGAAACTCAAACAGGTAGAAATTACGATGTTCTTGACCTTTTGTCACTATCTGATAATTCTCACGAGTCTGTCAGTCATAGGTCCTCGTCTGGATAAGATGGTGCCTCAGTCCCAGACCCAGACAGCCGCCTGCCTATTAGTAATCTCAGGGGGATGGAGAGGGATGGCAGATTAACAAGAGGGCTTAAAATGCAATCTACATGTATTAAATTACTTTTTTTTGACCATATGTAGGTGGACTGTAACATGATGACTGTAACTTCCCCCGTCTCCCTCAGGTGCCTTTGCGAGCCTGTGGATGATTTGTTTAAGTTGTTCACTGCTGTCGTCTCAGTGCCTCTCTAACCAAAGAGCAACAGTGACGTTAGTTTGGAACTGTAGTCTTTAACAGCAGCAGATAACAATAACTTCAGCATGAAAATTGTACTTTGACTCAAGGTTCACTTGTTAACTTTGATAGAGATTATGTAATATGGTTGAAAAAACAGTTGACCTCGAGTTGAGATTTTCTTTTTTTTTTTATGGCAAAAAATAATAACTTTGATTTGGTTTTAGATTTTGTCTGATGTTAGCGTTTGTAATGAAAGACCCTTCAATTGGTTTGGGAGCAGGAGAATTTTGGTCGTAGGCTGACTCTTTTGTCTGCACGTAGGGATTCCAGACTGCGCTTTTTAAAGACATGAGGGACATTTCTATTGTCTGGTAACGGCATCGGCTGTCAGTCACAGAACTAACTGACGAGAGGAGACACAGGAGTCTTACGTCACAGACAGGGCAGTGTTGTGTGGGCTCCACCTGACGGGTGTTACCTAAACAGGTGGAACAATTTGTTGTTGTCATCGTCAGAAATACAAAAACTCCATGACAAAGACCAGAGGTCCTCGCCGCGGATATCCTACAGATAATCTGGCGATTAGAGGATAAGAAAAGAGGCCACGGGTGGTTAGAGGTGCAGTTACACCATCCAGCTCCCCCGCTTTGATTAATCAATTAGATCCAAAGCCATTAAGTCTGTCCGATACCTCCTCTGACCTCAAGTCCGTCTCCAAGATATAGGAGTGCAAACACATTAATGCGCACAAAACCACTCAAAGCACACAATCGCACACATCTCTCATCATGGTGTAATGATATACCACCCCTGGGTGGTGATGGTGGTGCATCATAAAGCGTACGTTCTCCTAATGTCTTACAAGGATGAGTGAAGGATCAAATGACACTTTCAATTTACATATTTCCTCCATAATCCCGAGAGTTTCATTAATGAGACCCTTATGTCCGTGAGTGTATCAAAATGTTGCTGCAGCGTTAGACTATTGTATGGATACTTGTGTAAAACAGAGAGACAGGGTAAATATAACCCTCCCATCTGTTGAGGCTGTGCAGATGCTGTCTCAGAAATAGAGGACTAGAGCTAAACTTAGAGAGGAGGGGGACATGTGATGAGAGGACGAGAGGAAAGCCAGTCAGTGACTAACACCAAAAGCATAAATCTGAGGGCGACTGACAGCATCAGAGCAGCCGCTCGGAGGGAGGATGAGAAACACGGAGAGATGGCAGAGCAGGCGGCGCAAAGTTGTGATGGGGCCAGGCACGTTGCATCCATGTGAAGGGCTGAGGAATGAGGGGCGAGGGTAAAAGTGTACGAATGGAGACGAAGACAGAAGATGTAAAGAGAGAAATGTGCAAGATTCAACACTGTCACAACATCTCATTAAAGCGCCGGATATGGTTCAAAGTGTCCACTTTGGATAAGTCAGGGTGAAGTGTGTGTTGGTCCGTAGGGAGGAAATCTATCTCGTCAGTGACTCAGCAAGCTTTACCCTCTGTGGCCCCTTCAGCGCTACATGCCCACCACATACATGTGTATACTGTACATGTTGACTGAGTCAGTGCAACGCCTCGAGCTAAATAGCACACGCTATTTGAGGCGTATTGACTGAATCAACGTGCAGAGAGAAAGATGGCTTCACGTGGGGAGGATCGGGTTTTTTTTAAGCAGGAGCCATAAGCTAAGGAGGAGGGCTTCCCCTTGCCTCGTCGCTGCGCAAGCCGCGGGGCTCATCGCCACGCGGACGTGACTAAGGGCGCAGGGGCGCAGGGCGTGCATCCACACCAGGGGAGCATCTGTTTCATATGAGTTGTGGTCTGTCTGTTTCTGTGTCTCATGTGATGCAGATGGAAGTGTGTGAGGAGGCTGATGATTTTGAAAATGTCAAGACCAAATGTTAAAGGCAACTACGGTTTGTAATATAGTGTATATTCAGGCTTGGGGAGTGACAAACAGTGTTGCCACAGTTACCTTTAAAAAGTAATCTGACTACTGATTACTGACTACTCCTTTAAAAAGTAACTTACTCTACTGATTACTTGTTTTTAAAAGTAAGTAAGTTAGATTACAAGTTACTTTATTAGTTACATTCAGCAGGTAACGACCCCCCCGCCCTCCCCCCATAAACATTCAGCGTGGCCTTCAGATTTCTGTCCTTCTCCAGGTAGGAAGAAAAACATGCTCTGTGAGGCAGCACGGCATTGATAGTAGTGGAATCGTGTTTATCATGGTAGGCTACGACACGAGGGCGACTCAACTGTGTTTAAGCGCAGCATTTCCTCTACAATATACTGCGCGACCAACTTCTTCAACTCTCCCCCGCTTACTTGTTTTGCACCGAAGTCCAGCTTTTGTTGCTTGCAGACGTCGAGGCTGTGGCTTTGCTCGCAGCTCTCTGCTAAACACCACCAGCTGGGACCTGCTCTGTTAACTTCACTGTGCTGCGACTTCAAATTTGACGCAGTGTTTTTGAAGCTTGATAGTACTTTGTCGCCAGCACAGAGTGTACAACGAACCTTAATATTCTCATCTTTAGCTGACACGAACTCAAATTAATGACTGTATTCCTGCTACAAAACGCAAATTTTTCTCTTCCCTCCATTGTTTGGGTTTGTGTCGCTGCGTGGTGTTACACGTGAGTTGTCCTCGTGCAGAAAAACCTGATTTGTCGCGTACTTGACATCACTCCCGGAGACGCAAGAAGAAAGCAAAAATATATATATTTTAGTGATAAAAATGACGAAAATAATAGTAATGCACAGTGACTTGAATAAGTAACTTTAATCTGATTACTGCTTTGGAATTATTAACGCGTTAGATTACTCGTTACTGGAAAAAGTGGTCATATTAGAGTAACGCGTTACTGGCATCACTGGTGACAAAATCTTACTGGAATCGAGTAATCAGAAAAAAGACACAGAAAAAAGGAAACGGTATTCTTGTAAAGTTACAGAAAAAAGGTGTGATTAGATTACAGATACATGAGATTATTTACAGGATTACAATTTTAAACCAATAATATGTAGTCTGTCATAAGTGCGATCTTAAAAATATAATATTTAATATATATATATAATATTTATATGATTATATATTCAAAAATCAGCGTGCTCATATTTATTTTCTCTTGTCTGATTTTGCTTATGCTTTGCATTGAAGTAATCCAAAAAGTAATAGAAAGTCAACAAGTTACATTTCTTTAAAGGACAGAAATTTTCAACCTTAAAAAACAAAATAAACAATCTCTCTGTGTTTTCGTGACGGAATGAACAAACTGACCTTAAAGTGCAACATGGTTTCATACTGTTACTTTGTTTATATGTGGCGGACCCTGCCACATCTCTAGCTTCAAACTGTGTTCTGGACCTTATTTTCCTCTGAGAACAGCTTGTTTATTCAGTTATGTTGAAAATAAATATTTCTGAGTTTGTATCATTAGAACATAAATAATGCAGATATCAAAATTCTGAGTTAAGTTTCTTCTCCAAAACTACAGAGGGCGACTTTAATATTGTGATACTTGGATTACGTTACAGACTACATTTAATGAACAGGTAATAAGTAACTGTACCAGGGAACGTATTTAGAGTAACCATCCCAGCCTTGCGTGTATTTACTCGGTTTAATTTTGTTGCTCTGGATATGAGTCCTACTAGTTCTGAAAACACATAACCCACCAAAGTAATCGCTGAGTCGTCAGACCGTGGCGACACACCCAAATATAACTTAGGGGGCAACAAGCAAGAGTGTAAACAGATTGTAAACAAACCTTCAGGCTAAACGAACGTGGTTCTAACAAGAACACAGACTACAGCGTCCTCCAGCCGTCTTCCCGGTTCAGCTTTGATCTCATACTCGTTGTGCTCACCCACATTTCCCCGAGTCATTATTAGCATCATTATGGGTGTGCTCACTGTGGTTTGAGGAGGAGTAAATCTGTTAGCGCTGTCTGTCTGTTTACAACCTGTTGGATTGTCTGAGAATTTTATGTTTGTTGCCCCGTTTGACCCAGTTCCAGGTGTGTTGCAATGTCTTGTGTTCCATGAAAATACCTTGGTGGGTAAAGAGTCACCATAACCGTTAGGACATGTGGCCTGAGATACAAGATGATGCTCTGAGCTCATGATGCAGACTACTAGCTGCATGGCTAACTGAGCTAAATAGCTACTGGCAGCTACAGTTAGCAGCATTTAGCGGTTACTCTGGTGATACTGCCCCATTTGTTTTGAGTAAGAATACGACAGGTGACCTATTTGTACATATCGCACCTTTAATATACAGCTACAATGGAAGCTTTGCGGGGATGGTTTTTGCACCACGACACTTTAATTACATTAGGACGACAACTTTTTGGGCACCAAAGACACTGCGGCTAAAGGTAAACTGAGGCGAGAGTCTGAGTTTTTGCACTGGTGTTAAAATTCACAGCACCCTTTTGATGAGGCTAGCCGTGCAGTGGAGACAGTTAATTCATATGTCAGTAAAAAAAAAGTTAGATATTAGCTGAACAAGCCTTTTATAAATGGCTTCGTATTTACAAGCCTGCTCGAGTGTAACATTGTTTTCTCAGTTAGACAAACACAATCAGAGAAGGTGGAAATTCTTCGCCTCAGCCCGACGCATTGTGATAAATGAATGCTGCAGCCCTGAAGATTGTGAGTGGAAGACCCTGAGTTTGAACAGTCATTAGTTAAAGTCTCGGATGGATAGTCGTTGCATAATTTCTCAGTGCTGGTATGTGAGAGAGCACGTCCTCATTCTCAACAGCCACATTCCCACCTTTGGGGAGCCACACAGCAAGTGCTCTCTATGATTTCACCTGTTTACATGTTAATTTTGTACAATAATATGTTCATTTGTAATAGGAGTTTATTCTATTTCTATTTCTTCCCTCTAATTATATTGTTTTTTTTTTTCACTATTGTTATTGTTTTTTTCAAAGACTACTGTCCTTTGGCAGCTGTGGCAAACAAATTTCCCCGTTTTTGGGACAATAAAGGAATACTGATTGTGATTGGACACGCTGCAAATAAACAGTTATATCATAACCCGGTGAATTAAATCAGCATGTTTAATCCCGATGACTCTAGTTACACAATGGCCATTGTGGCTTTAATGGATTTATGTATTCAGATAAAGGATTACAAGGCAGGGGCATTAGGGAGCAGCACCTCTACTCAGCAGCGCTGCGACTGAACAGCGGCACCAAGTGGTCACCTTTGGATACTACAGTGTACACAGAAAAGTTTTGTATGAATTAATTTTTACTGAACGCTGAATACTTCGGCCCTTTTACTCAATTTGTCTTTGTAACTTGGGCTTTTCACATCTTTGAGTAAAACTGTGCTGTAGCTTCATCAGCCTCAAGGTGAAGATACACGAACAGAGAGGCTTTTATCTAAACCTTATATCAGTTTTTCAGACATACTAATCTTTTTAATTTGTCAGTTCCTTGTGGTTTGGATTTTAACAATGACAGCAGTCAGAACAATGAAGAATAATGGCCTCAGGTTAATCATAATAGAGGGGGTGTTTTGACATTTAAAAAAATGAGACAAAATAGTCTGGAGCTTGTTGTCAGCCCGAAGTGAGTCAGTGATTCTTGGAAAAGCTGACTTACGGTTACCAGAATATGGTTTGTTGAATTGTGCCAGACAAGTCACAACTTTTAACCTCTAAGTTCACCTTTCAGATGACATTGATGTGACTGATGATTCACTGCCCGGATCATTTTCCTCTGGGATGATGATGCGTCTTTTTTCCAAATGAAAATGATAATGGTGCTTTCTTTGAAACATTAAATCAGCAGGAAAATATTATCCCAATGAAGTGTCAATAAAACCAACTGGACCAAATACTTGATGTACTGGATCAAGATAAATGGTGTGCTTTTTCTAATGTGTAATTTAAAATGTTTTAAATGAAACTTTCTACACTGTTGTGTGAGAGCAGAAAACTCACTTTTTGCTCTCAGGATTTTTTGATTACTGAGTAATCTGCTGATCTTTCTTTTTTCTTTTTTTTTTTTTAATATAATAAGATAGTGGAAAATCACATTTTTTCAGTCAGTGTCCTAAACTTTGCTTGTTTTGGTCGACTTACGATATAAAACCAAGAAATATTGGGATCACAAACATACAGGATGGAGAAGAGGAACAAATCCTCACAATTAGAGTTTGCTTTTAAACGACCAAATGATTAATAGAACAAATGACAAAGAATTCATTGATTCATTGTTTTCAGATGTATAGTAGAAAGTGATGTGATGTATCCAAGTACACCTACTATAGTTCTGCACAATTCTTGAGGGATTTTTTTTCCAGTACATTCTGGAGGCAAAATATTGTATTTTTACTCAACTACATTCATTTAGTAACTTGTAGTTACTAGTTACTTTGCAATTGCGTACTGCATCAGAGCCAAGTTGTGCACTTTAAAGGATTGAGTGTGAGGCTTAATATCCAAAAAGTGTATTTTGTGTAGACCACTTCACGCCAGATTTTAGTTCAATACTTTTATTCCATACCTCAGACATCAACTTACGCGACTTTGCTGCCCGAATTCGTCTTTCAACATCAACTTGTCTTTCAAACTGATGCCCACATCTCCTTGCTACAGAACCTGCCCATGTGCTGACCTCTCTATCTGTCCATCGTCTTCCTCGTGCTGTCCCGTCAGTCAGCCGAGACACCCCGCTGTATGATAACGACCTGTTGCATAAGATCACAGACAGTCAGCCTGTCTGCACTCAGCAGCGGGCGGCTTTATCTGTCCATCAGCCGGTCCAGACATACAGGTACACACTGCTCGCCTGTCCCATTGTCATTCAAATGTTGGCCTGGTGGTTGAAGCGCTTATCTCTCCTAATCGGAGCGTGTAAAGGTATTACTGCTGAGGGAGCGCGTCGCCACACCAACTTTGATATGGAAAATCACATCTGTGAGCTCCCAAACAACATTATCTACAGAGGGCTGAATATACCAGGTAAAACCTTTCCTGTAACCCCTCCATCTGTTGTCTTGGATTAGCTCGGTGCACATTCCCTTTTTTTTCAGAACCTCAAAGACAGAGAGATGGAGGGAAAAAGAGAGGATTAGAGAAGGGAGGCAAATAAAGAGCCGAACACACATGTTGTTAAAAGTAAGATTTGTAAGCTTATTATTTTTGTTATCATGATCATTGTTATAACCTCTGTTATGGTTTGTTCAGTTTACAGTTTATTTTCAAGTTCATTTAAAGTCATTCCAGTCGAAGGTAAACATGATTGTAATTGTTGTTTCCAACACTATTAAATGCTTTTTTTGTTTTGCCAGACAACAATCGGTCGCACTCGCTCGCTCACACACACACACACAAACATGGAAAAGACCAGAAACAAAGAGACTGTTGCGAACTCGCTCACACATTCATTCACTCTCTCTCTCTCACACGTACACACTGACACCACACAAACAGCATCTCATGCGAAAGCTCCTGCACACAGACATGAAGTGACTTGAACAGAAACAAGCTCTGATTCTGACTCTCCCTGACACACACACACACAGACATACACACATACACACACACACACTTTCTTGCTCTCGTGTCTAAGTTCATAAGTGCAACTTCTTGAAGAGTGATTTACCGTCTCGCACAGTTCTTCAACACCCCCCACCCCCCCACCACCAGGAGCCATATATACACCAGGGCTGCTTCACAAACTAGATCATAATGCACTCAGTGATGCTTCAAAACTACATGACCACTGTTTGTTTCCATAGATATAACCTCTTGTCTGGTGGACAGAGATATTACATCGCTAACTGCATACACCACATTACTCCCAGACTACAAACACACAATGATGTACAAAATTATTACTATAGAACAAAATCCTTAATATCAGTGGTTCCAAAACTGGTGGACTGGATCCCCCAACGCAGGGAAACTCAACTTGCTTTGTCCAGGGCCACATTTATAAAATGATAGGGAGCCAGGGGCCGGTTGATAATCAAATATTAAAGGTGGATTAAATATTTACTGCAGTTATACATCCATGACCATAGCTTCTGTTATTTTGTTAGCTCAATTAGCTATGCAGCTAACCAGACTACCAAGAGTGTTGATGTTTACACTGCTTGCACAGTAGCTTCGGACCGCTTGAAGAAAGATTTCCAGGCCTGGAGCTAGCTGGCTAGCGTGCTAACTTCTGTACACATCTCAGCGACACAATAAGTACGTCTTTCACTTAACTTCAATACTGCTATTTCTTAACATTCTGTTCACTTTTTTTTATGTGTTTAACTACAATACTTACATATTGCACCTTTAAAAATATGAATCTGGAAAAATGCAAAGGCCCATAGCTCTTCTTTCACTGAAATTCTAGATTTTCAAATTAACTGTTTTATGAATGTAACTTATTAAATAAATGTACTTAGTACAAGGATGTCACTAGGCCTATATGACAAATAAATCAAATGTTTTACTGCATTCAATATCTGCGACTGCATTATAGTTGTAAAAGCTTTGGTTACATTTGAAAGAGTTTATACAACATTACATCATGTCATCACTCAAACATCGGAATGATTCAATAACATACAGAAAAGTAGTCGACGGACAAGCTGCCCAAAGGGGTTTTAACATAAATCTGACCGTTCATGAGATAGTTAAGCACCTGCTTTATTATTTCAGACTTTCTATTTCTATAGACTTTCTTTTCTGCTTAAATTGAGAATTATGGGAGAATTTTACCTGATTGAGAACTGTAATCATCTCTTGGATGACAGACTGTCTGAACTGGTAGAGCAGAGGCCGACAAATGCCGATTGGCACTGGATCTAAGACATAACATCTTCTGTTAGTCCATCCCTGAATCCACAGTTTTCTGTTAAAGATTTCAAAGGCTCTCGTCCATTCCAAAGTAACCCTGGGGACAATATTTTGTTTGTTTCCATAGCTGAATAATAATGTAAATTCATTGTGTAAAATTTGTGTTCTTTCAAGGGGTCACAAGCCAAAAGTGTTGGGAACCAGGAAACTATTCAATATTGATCTTTCTTGAAATCATACTCAAAGTGAATAATCACAGAGTGCAGCCCAAGTTTACATATGACTCAACCCACCCAAATTTTCCAACTTTTTAAACCCTTTGTCTTCCCCCCTCAAGAAATCCAAAAATACACCACAGCAAACTCAACAAAATAAGAATAAAAACATGAAAAAAAAACCAACCACAAGGAAACTGAGCTTCAAGTTTGTAAAAATGCTTACATCACATTCCACCTTGGCAAATTTCAAGACATTTGAGTTTCCATTCTTTGTCCGTTTTTTTTTTTGTCTTTTTTTACACGAGTACTTGAACATCTCACGTGCTGCTGGGTGAGCCCGCGGCGACAGCCAGCGGTCAGCTCGCAGTCCTTCTTCATCATTGTTATAATCATCATCACCTTCATCATTGTTATCAGCTACTACGGTAAGCCATGCCCTACTGGAGTCCATCGTTGGCAGGGTGGGGTAACCATGGTGAATAAGGTGCTAGTTGCTATGGAAACGCTATTCTGCAGCAACCGACTGGTACAGATGTTTGAGTTTTGAATTGCCGTACCTCCCCACCAAAGCACTTGGTTTGTATTACTTGTCGCTTTAGTTGTGTTTTGATTTTTTTTTTTCAGCATTTTGCATTTTCATACTTATAAGATGTACAGTATGTGGATGTATTCTCAGGTTGTTAGTACCATTTAAAATAGTCTCTCTGACTCTCAAACACGTGGTGCACACACACATAATGTTTTGTCACACTCGTACAGTAACAGAAAACAAACATTTTACATGTAGCTTCTGACAGATGGGTTTTGCAGAGATGAGGCTGATCAGCGGAGGGCTTCCTACTGTCCCAGATGTGTCGGATCTGTTTGGGGATGCTTCGTGTGATTGGCTGTCCTCCCTCCTTCGTCCCTCCTCTCTTGCTCCCCTCCTGAGAGGAGGGCAGTATTGCTCAGTGTATCCATGGCTGCTCCGTAGCCATCGTGTGCTTCGTTAACCTCGGAGATGACAGAGGACCAACCGAGTACTTCAAAGACGGGACAGAAAAATAACACAGCAACTTATAACATCAATAAAACCCTTGTGGTTTCTGTGTCAATGGCACATCGACTTCGTTCCCCTTCCCCCAATGGATGTTTAAGTGAATGATTCATCGTTTAAATGCTCTGTATTTTTTCCCCTGACCCCATCCTGCCCTGTTGGCTTCGTTAGAGACGTGCTGGACACTGATGGTGAACACAGGATGACACAGCGGAGTGGAGATGACAACTAAAAACACTGGTGTCTGGAGTCCCAGGGTGTGTTTATGGACTATCAACTACTTTGACTAGTCTGCTACACAGGACCTGCGCAGGCTGTCAGCTGGTTCCTTTTTCCCCTCTCCTCCTTAGACTGGGACGAGATCCCAGCATCAAGATCAACAACAACGACAACGACAACAACAACAAAAAAAAAAAAGGCAATGTCAGTTCAGTTCTGCTGAAATCTATTTGATTCAGTTCATTTGAGTTCAGTTTGAAGTCTTGTTGCAAGAAACTATGGCAACTAGCCCTAAGGAAGTGTTTCAGCCAATCGGATCCAGGGGAAAGTCCTCAAATGGTTTTCAATTGGGTGGGTGGATTTGATGCCTTTTTCTTCTTTTTATTGGGATTTCAGCCCCGCCTCTTCCTTCTCCAGTTGTATGAATGCTTTGTGTGGGGTGCATGATTCAACAGGCTCAACCTGTGGCCTGTTCAGACACACACACACACACACACACACACACACTCACACACACCTGCATCTGTAAGCACAGGCTGTCTTTAATACAACATACGGTTCAGTCTGTGTCACCTGAAGGCCTTCCAACTCTGCCAAAACCACACACTCGCTCAACTAGCAGCTGCACGCACACACGCACACACGCACACACACACACACACACACTGTGATGCTTGAAAACTCTAATATCTTGCTCTTTTTGACTTTTGCTCTATTTGTGGTATAACTCTCTTCTTTCTCCTCGCTTCTCCTCCTGACTCCCCCTTCCTCCTTGTCCCCCCCCGGCCAACTCTCCCACCCACTGATACTGTACACCTTCCCAAGGCTAGTTGGCATGGTGACGCTGATGGGATGGCCGTTGCTAGGAGATGAAGAGAGCGGCCAGCAGGAGCATTGTCACGGTGAGGAGAAGGCGATCCCTGGACGGGCTGCTGCCACTAACGCTCTTCTCCAGCTTGGGAACGAACGGGTTGTATTCATCTGAAAGAGAGAGTAAAAAATGGGACCAAATGAGCGACAGTGATGTCTTTACATCAATTCATCTCAGTCATAGCGGTAAAAAACTTCAAGGGAAAATCAGGGAAAAAAGATAAGTTTATCTGCGCTTCTAATTGCACCGTAATCTGCTTACACAGCACGGCTTTTATCAAACATGACCGCGGTTTTAATGAGGCGGACTGACTGAGACAGAGTCACACTCCAACTAAAACATGCTAAGTCTGCTACAAAGACAAAGTCAACACGACAGCAGGGCCACGGCTTACTGCTGCAGCTGTTAGCAAAGAGCTCTCATTGTTCTAATAAAGTGACACATTCCCAGTCACACTCATGCATACTTTCATACACACAGACGTACTGTATATACAGTAAACCCCCCCCAAGTACACCTGGCCACATCCTAAAAATAGGTCTGCGGTTTTCTTTTGTTTCACGCCAAGCACTGATGTCTAGTCGTACAAACAGTACGAAAGCATGAGCCGCCAGACAGTTCGCTGCATGCCTTCACTTATGAGACACATGTGCAGCCAGACACACCCTCTGTAGTCACTGATTAATGAGACTGGAGGCCAGACAGAAGCACAGTTTTCTGCCTATACGCAGGACGGATGATGCTTATTAGGAGCTATTGTTTTCACGGTCCGATGGCACCAGAAGTGAAGTGTGGTTATTCTCAGAGTTTCCATATCTAGCTACGGAATATTTCCAGCTGCTCTGTGGGTCAGACAGCAGAGTAATGACTGGCTGACACCTGGTTTTAGAGATGGCCTCCTCTGGTATGCTCCGCTGGCCAATCTAATGAGGTCTATGCAGCAGCCGAGCTCAGGTTAAACGCTTTGACCGCTCAGTAACCGAGCGTGCAGCCGAGGGGTCAGGACACTGTTACTGTGGCGCTGACTGACAGAGGAATGTGGTTTTGAAGACACAAACAGCAGACTGAGAAACATTTTGCAAACTGGTTCTGGAGTGTGGCTCAACTAATCGCCTCATTACACACACACACACACACACACACACACACACACACACACACACACACACAAGCAACTGTCTCTCGCTGACTGTCACAAACACATAATTATTGGCGCGCAGCGTTCGCACCCTGTTTGTGCAGGGGGCATGTGACGTTCATCGTGACCTTCTGACACCTTTCCGAGCCAAACATTAGCTCGCACAAGGAGGCTGTGTGAATCTGTGTGTGTGTGCGTGTTTGTTTTTGTGTATGCGTGCTGTATTGTGGAGCAGGAAAGCAGCCAGCATCCGCCTAATAATTAAGACGCTCAGACACCTAGAGGCGTCTATGAAATTAAACATCACGTTGACGAGAACAAGGGGATATCTTAGGCTCCGAGAGTGTGGAGATTATCTGTCTGTCTGTGACGTGTGTGTGTGTGTGTGTGTGTGTGTGTGTGTGTGTGTTTATATTTGTCAGTAGCCATCAACTGCAGTGGTTTCTGTCTGAACAAAAATATAAGAAGATACAGAATATATAACACAATGTGTATGCTGTACTTTTCTGACACTGGGTTTTAATTTGATAACATATTATTAAATGTGGCAATTCATCGTGACACCGTGCTCCTCTGTACATTGTTACACAGTTAAAGAGATGGTGACAATGACTTGATGAAAATAATTATCTTTAATTGCTGCAGTCAGAGAGGTGTTGATTTAATTATGCAGTATGCCCTTCAGACGTGATAATTTTACGGTGGTGCCATATCATAACGTCCCCGTTCAAGGGTCATTCCAGTGATGCTGTATTGCACCTCGAAGCAATTAGGGGACTTCTGAGACATAGGTTAAATAGGGAAAGGGAAACTGATATGATAGCGTCTTTCATTAGACTCTACCTGACTGATTAAAGCACATGTCTTTCAACTCTTAACTTAATAAAACTCCCACAGAGCCACAGAGGGCAATACACAACTGTTTCCAGACTTTGAGATGTGGAGCACCAGATCGGTGTTTCCTCTGTCTGTCTCCCTCTCTTGGTCATGTCTTGTCTGTGTTGGTGGGTGTGGTCCTCCTTCTGGCTCTCGTGGCTCCCAGCTCTGATTATTGAACACACCTGTCTGCAATCACCTCATCGCTCCTTCCGCTCTGAACGCCAACCTCTCATTAGTTCAGCAGTCTGCAGAACATCTACCTTCCAGCCACTCCTAGCTAAACCTGTTGTTTCACCTTACACCGTACACACATGTCAAGGCCTAGTCACGCATAGCCGGAGCTATCTCCATAGTGTAGGCCTAACCTGCTGATTGTTTATGTAATTTCACCTTTGTGCTTAAGGATCATCACTCACCTGCCAACCTGCCTTTAACCTCCCAACCATGACATTATCTTTGCCAGCCACAATTCCCCCTCGTCTTTCCACGCTCACGCCTCACCAGCCTCCGCCATCATCCTGCCTCATCCTAAGACTTAGGAGATTCCCCCATCAATATTCCACTCATGATCCTCCTCCTGGTTACAATAACACTTGCTCCTTTATCACCAGATCCATCCGATGTCCGTGTCCTGCCTTTGGGTCATATATGTATATTTATATATCCAATTGGGAGGCATAACTTTTAAAATTAAGGTGACATTGCCATCCATTTATTAGCCTCACGATGCACGGTGAAATATTGTTTGTTCCATTCCCGTTACATCCCTAATTAGCCCCACGGAGACAGCTTGAAAAACTAAAGAAGACACACTCGCCAACAGCATCCAAAGCCTCTTTAAACACAGTTCAGAAGCTGTTAACGAGCTGAAGTTGATTACATGTTGAAAGAGTGTTTCAGCAACGTGACATCATCACACTAATTGATACAAGCAATCAACAGGCACACCTGGTATTAATTAGCTACTTCTTGGCCCCACTTCATGGCAAAACAGGAAACCGCTCCAGGGACATTTTTTTTTAATTAACTACTATCATTTTTTAGATATTAGTGGTTCACCTGGTATCTTAAGGGAATGTGGTAGGGTTGCAGGTTCAAGCATATATATATATATATATACATATATATATATATATATATGTATATATATATATACATATATATATATACATATATATATATATATATATATATATATATATATATATATATATATATATATATATATATATATATATATATATATATATATATATATACATATATATATACATATATATATATATATATATATATATATATATATATATATATATATGATTTTCTGCAACTTTAAGCTTCCTGTCCGCTACATTTTGGAGACAAATATTATACTTTTTTACTTCACTATATTTATTTGATAACTATTGTTACAAGTTACTTTGCAGATTACATGCAGCATCAGAGCCATAGTAAATTTTTTAATCAGAATAATGTTGATTTAAATATAATAGTACACAGTGTACACACATGTAAAAATATGTGTCTTTTATGTCCAAGATACTTTAAGAGTTTTACTATATGGGTGACTTTTACTTTCACTGCGTAATATTTTAACCTGATATCTTTACTTATACTAGTGGTGTAAGACTGCAAGATAAAATATCTGATGAAAAAATATGTTTATAGATTTTACAATATATATAGATAGATCCCCAGACCTTTATATATAAGTTTATGCCCAGTTATTTTGAATTAAGAAATACAACAAAACTGTTTCTACAAATAGAAACTGCAGTGACGTTCGGTTTTCTGTGTTCGGCCCACTGAGACTCGTCCTGACGTTGCTGACAAAGTAACCCGAACATGCTGTCGCTTAAAGGAGTGGTAATTGCTGCAACAAACCCCATTAAAGAAGAAGCTTCTGATTTCCCTGCTAATGGCCGGAGCTGATCGTCAGATACAGTAACCTGAGCCAACAGGGTGGGTAAATGAGTATCCTCCCACTGAAAGCTGTCAGTAATCACATAGCTGCATGGGGAGCTGCTAGCACCATTCCATCTGTGTTGTAAATGAGATCTAAATGAAATCTAATACTAGAGGCTGTATTCAGGAGGGAACCACTGTTGAGCTGTAGACACTGATTGAAAGGGGCAGCGCCCAGGAAATAAACTGTAAGCAGTGAAGTGTAGAGAGAGAGAGAGAGGGGCGATATGAGCCTGCAACATTCAGCTTAGTTAAACATTTTCAGACACGGTAATCAGGCGGGTTTGAACTTTGCAGTTTGTGTGTTTGTGCAAATGTGCTGATGCGAACTCTGAATAACGGTAATTAAAACTATGATGTGATGAGTCTAATGGGCAGTCAGGAGGAGTGAGAACGAGGGAGGGGAATAGGAAACCGTACAGCGTCTTTGTTTTCAGTTCTTTTTCACGGCTCCCCACTGATTTCCTCACTTCCTCTTGCACCACTTGGGTTATCCTATTAATTTAATTGGCAACACAGCACTACAGGTGAAAATGACCCATAGGAGCTGGAGTAATTTGTGCTCAGCTATTGTGCCAGCCGTTTGCTAAATATTAAAAGTGTTTTCACATAGTGCAGATTTTTTATCTGTCCAAATACATCCGATACAACTACTCTTCAGTGGAAAATAAACATTGTTTTCCTCAATATTCTTGTGCAACTTGTAATTATAGTAGCACTGTGTGAACGGAATAATAGTTTTCTGTTATTGGAACGAGCATCTCTTGCATTTAGCCTACTATGTGGTTGCAAATATTTGCAAGAAAGGAAGGAAGACAAACAACTATTGAGGATAAATGATGAGAATGTATTGCTCAGTGTACAGAGGCAAAGTAAGGGTGCACTAACTCCAGTCTGTACCTACCTTAAAGGTGCACTATGAAACTAGTTTACAGGGCTATAAGAGTCAGAGCTCTTTATTCAAGAACGCAGTTTGCAAGAGCTAACATGAGTTTAATATGTACATTAAACCTATATTTTAACATTTATATATGTAAAAAGTAGAGGAAAAGGGCATGTATTTTGAGGCATGGTGGGGTCGGAACAAAAACAGCACATTGTCCTTCTAGAAATCAGATTTTTTTAATAAATGTCGTATTGCTCCTTTAAAGTCAAAAGAACACAACAATTTTTTTTAAATAAACACATTTTTCTGTTTTAATATGTCTAACATCTCTGTGGTAGCATTAATGCATACTATAAGATTAATATTGTTTTGAATTAAAAAAAAATAATTAAAAGAGGGAAAAAACTCAATTTCACACATCAAAAGGTGAATAAACTGAGTTTCGGTGGCTCTCCCCTCCACTGCATTCCTACTTGTGCTCTGGGAGAAAAAAAAATGGGGGATGGGAATTAAAGGGCGGGAGGATGAGGAGGGCATGGAGAAAGGAGATGGAGTGAGAGAGAAACGACATGAAAGAAATGATGGAGGGAGGAAAGTAGAAGAAGTAGGGGAGAGGTACCTCAACAGACTCGTATGACCTGCAGCCATTCGCCAGTGATGAGTTTTTGTATGACAGTTATATGAACAGGCTGATTTATTATGCAATCGCACACACATACACAGATTAACAACAACACGGCGCCATATTCAACAGAATACCTTGGAGAAGACTTTGACAGGGTTGATGATTGATACCCGCATGTCTGGTTGTGTAAAGGGCGGCAGCTAGATCGGACAGGCTAGCTGTACATGTTGTTACTGTGCTGCTGCGCTGTTGTTGCCATAACACTGAGATTATACCGCAGACTGTCACTTATTGATTTACTGCTCAGTTCCTCCCTTTATCCCGCCCCAAATTTTGTTCAGTTCCAGCGCTAAAAAGATTTAGCATGATTCACGTGATTCCCATGATTTCACCGGTTGTGTAATGTTGGGCGAGAGCGACATAAGGGCAACCTAGAAGCACTTGCCAAGATTTAGCAGTCAACTACAGGGAATATGAACAAGCCTTTCCCTTTTCTGAATGAAGTTTTATTTTTGGGTAACTAACCATGAAACTCAGTGTTCCTTGCTTATCCGGGTGAAAAACTATCCGGGTGAAAAACGGTGAGTGTGAAATGAATATGCATGTAGTTGTTCAGCTGGATCAGCAGCTTGCCAAGCCAGCTGGTGCTGTAAAGTTTATTCTGCTGATGGTCTCTACAGAAAATATTTCACTTTAGCTGGTACATTTTGATGCTGAATGGTCAGTTACCTGGTTACTCTACCATCAATTATCAATGTCAATCAATCTGCTGTCAATATCTATATTTTAAAGTCTCTTGTTTTTGTTATTGTCCATAAATCCTGTGAAAAGACAAGCTTGTAATTTTACCGAGGATGTTGGGACTTCACAGTAAGACTGAGTCACTACAGTCTCTGCAGTCAGTGTCCCCTCTTTGTCCAGCTGTCATTCGAATGAGAGGAGCTTTGAGTCAATAAAAATGTTGATTTGTTCGTTTAGCTTACCATATCAGTATGCTCACAGAGCAGCATCGAGTGCTTTGGGAACATTTTGCTACCCTGGACTTAAGGCGAGGTAGGCACAGGCTGTCCTGACTATCTGACTGGAAGAGGGAGGATTGAAGGGTTTGGGGAAAAATATTTGAAAGTACTACAAGGAATTTTAACTGGTTATGAAACAGTCTCAATTCATACTAATCCCTCGATATGACCTACATAAGCAAACAGGCCATCAGCAAGAAGAAGCCTTTCTTTTTTTTTTTAAATATAGTGATTCTTTAAGGTGCAATATGTAAGACTTGGCTAGCTGTTGAGGTCATACTAACAGAGGTTAAAATACATGAATGAGCCACATGTACTCACACAGGACCTTCTCTGCAATGAACACATGTCCCACATACTCCATCCTGTGGCTGTAATTAATCACTAGAACACCAAATGTGTGTTAATCCGCCACTGAAAATAGTTCACAACAAATGCACCATTAACTTCTGTTTGAGTGATGTTTGTGAAGAACTACAATGCCCAGCTGTTTGAGGGAATAGCTGAGCTGTTTTTTAAAAAATGAAGTCAAAATTTGACAGTAAATTGATTAGTGGATAAGAAGAAAATAAACTGTAATCTGTTGCAATAATCAATCAATCGTTTTGATCGTTTTTTAAGCAAAAAGGTGGAGCATTAGTTGGAGCCACACTTTCAGTAAATTTATGGGGTTTGTTGAGGAAAAACAGAGTAACTGTCCTTTCACCTCAATACCTGTGATTAATACGATTTCAACGATTCGACAATGATGTGATCCAAATAATAAACATGACTCAGTGTCTGTTCTTATGAATCCAGACGGGCCCCACAGGTGTGTTCCACACTTAGTCAGTGCCATGTGATGTCACGTGTGTATAGGTTAAAGAGAGCGTGTGTGTGACTCACCAATATCGTCAAGTTTTAGACCTGGTCTAAGCGTGTAGTCTGGTTCCGTAGGCTCTGGCTCATCGTCCACGTCAGAGGCTGAAAGACAGCGAGAGAGAAGAAATTGAGTGAGACAGAAAACGAGGGAGCGGGAGAGCGAGGGTGGAGGGGTTAAACCATTGCTCCAACCCAAAGGATTTTAATTACATCCAACTTGACATCTAGAGAGAGACATGTGAGAGAGCAGCAAGGCGAGGGTGTCGGGGTTACAAAAAAAGAAAATCCCCAGCACACAGCAGCAAGCAGACTGACAAGTCAAAACATTGCCAGCAGCCCTGAGAGGAAAAGGGAAGAAAGAGTGGAAGAGAAAGAGTGAGAGAGGGAGAGGACAGCGAAGGTGAAGGGAGGCAGATCAAACTGAAGAGAGGCAGTGTGTGAAAAGGGAAGGAGAGCGATGGAGTCAGGGGGTGAAAGGGAGGAGAGGTTAATACTACAGGGCGGTGGAAGTTAAAAGGACCGGACAGGCCAGGGATCAAAGTCTGTGTGTATATGAGTGTATCAGTGTGTGTGTGTGTGTGTGTGTGTGTGTGTGTGTGTGTGTGTTTGTGTGTGTGTGTGTGTGAGGGAGAGATATTCGAGAGAGGGTCGAGAGATTGAAGGAAGGCAGGAGAGCGAGTGAGAGAGGTTAACACTACATATACATAGCCACCCACTGACCGCACACGGCAATAAATGGATTCTGACAGGGAGCGATGGAGGAGGGGTGAAAGGGGAAGAAAGAGAGAGGAGAGAGGAGGGAGGCGGGGTAAGGGCCTTCAAAGCTGGAGCTGCTCCTTTTTCTGCTGCTGTAGAGCGAGAGCAGGAAGGTAAAGAAGAGAGAGAGACAGTCGAAGAAAGAGAGAGAGAGAAAGAGAAGGACAGGAAAAGAGGAGCAAAGTGGGGTTTCTGTGCTGTGAGTGAAAATGCTGCAGGGGAAACTCAGCAGGGGTATTAATAGCTCTGTCTGTTTCAGATTGTATTTAGATTGTGTTTGCATCTGTATGCAGCCAGTGTGTGTGTGTGTGTGTGTGTGTGTGTGTGTGTGTGTGTGTGTGTGTGTGTGTGTGTACATGTGCATGTAATCGTGGGGAGCCCGGTGCCTGCCAGACGGGTAGGGTGGCCAGATGGGTGCAGGTACCCTGTGCAAACAGGTCCAAGCATTGCATTACAGGTCACAACACACACACACACACACACACACACACACACACACACACACACACACACAGTGAAAGACTCACCCGTGGAGCAGCAGACGTACACCCGTAGTCTCAGACAGCTGCGGCCGTGGTGATGGGTGGGTGTGGCTGTGTAAACATAAAATACATTTCAACACCATCTCATTACATATTCACGTGTTTATTGCTTTCAACGATGCGGTCTTCCTGAAATTGGCAACAGGCATGTGTTTTTTTACTATAAATTATTATTATGAAGTAAGCGTTGATTGCACAATGTCATGGAAATAGAATAATGACACTATCCTTGTTTAGATTGGTTTCCTATAAACCTCTCTTTCACTCTGCTATTTTGTCTGCCACAGGAACCTCCAGACAGGCGACTGGCAGCCTGGCACCATTTCTATCTGCTTTCACACCTTCATTATAGACTAAATAAATAAATAAACTCACGTTTTGAATAAATGCATTCATGTTTCGTCCTGCATTGTCGGTAGTTGCTACTCTAGTAGTGATCTTGTTGTGATGCCAACAATAATACCACTTGGGAACACCAGGGGACAGGGTGGGGTGGTTGTTTCCACTCCAAGAAACTTACCAATGTTGGGTTTTGTTGTATTCTTAAATTTTTTATAGCTTTTATAATCCAGAGCAAGACATCAGAAGCAATGCACCAAACCAAAACAACTGCATCAGTGTCTGATACTGACCTTGTTAAACAGATTGGATATCAGCCAGACATGACTATCTGTCACATTAAACACATCTGATTTAACATTTTACACACAACATAAATATTTAACACACTATTTTACACCTTCTCGAACAAGACTAGAGCCCGACTGAATTTTTTAGGCTGATTCTGATAGAAGTATTAGGAAGTAAAATTTCAGATATCAATATAATGACCTACATTCACGCATTTGATTACTCAAATCAAATCGAATGCAAAAATATGTAACAAAGGCTGGATGTTTAACAGTTTAGCTATAAAGTTTCAATGGGCTGGAACAAAACCTCTCTGGGAATTCAAGCATTACTTACCTCTAGCCTCTATTCCTGCATGACAATCTCTAGAAAAGAGTTTTGGCCATCCAATATCGTTAGGCTCTGAACAAGACAACTATTCACACAACCCAATGACAAAGACTAGCATTAAACAACCACTGTGATTTATACCTGTACCTTCTAACAAAAGTCAGTCAGAGCTTGTTACTGCAGAGTGACCTCAGTTTATAAACAGCCAAAGCAGTCTGTTCTGCTGGAAGTCTCCTTTCTAAAACAGTGACTGTGGTAGGCTAAGTTAATCATGAGTATCTTTATTTTAGGTTACATGATGTGGTCCAAAGTTAAAAGCACATAATTTGATTCCAACACTGTGAGGGCAGCGGTTTAGAAAATGTCTGGTTGACACATCACCTCCTTCGGGCCTCATCAGACTCCTCTTTAAAAACATAAATACACTAATGAAGGTTCATTTGCTCAGCTGCCAGCAAGTTGTTGTCTGGAGGGATTGTTGAGAACAAACCACAGTTCAGTCAAACAAAACCTAAAATTCAAAGTAGCTCCAGAGAAGTAGCGTCTTTGGACATGAAATACTTCGGTCACTCTTGTTTAGGACAAACTCATGGCTGGATTTCAGCATGTTTAACACTCAACAGTCAGGGAGACGAGCATATTTTACTGTCTTTGTGAACGTCAATCATGTCACAGTCATGTGCTGAGGTTCTGTAATTTACAAGACCTGTTTAAACAAACAAGCATATGACCTTGTACTGTACTGTCACATGTGGCTTACTCGCACACTCGTATTAGTTTTTCAGAAGCATACACTGAAATTGTCAAAAGTTCAAGTGCATTTCATTTAAATAACAATCAATAGCATTTAAAAAAAATGTTATTCTATTTTCTTTGTGTTGAAACTTTTGTGTTGAATCACAGAGCAACGTTCTAACAACTTCCCGAAGACGTCTCCCATCAGCTAACGCAGCTTAAATTTGCGCTGCACTCATTAAATCGCCATTTAATGCATGAGACATTTATCTTTGGCCTGAAATATTTGTTTTTAAATTGTTTTATGACAAGCTAAAGGTTCATTATTTATACAGTGTCATATCAGCGCAAGGTGTTGTGAGTTAATTTGATTAGCTATCAACAAAATGGATGAGTCTGCTTGACTGCAGGGTGATACGATTAGATTTGAGGCAGCAATTTGTTATCCTGGAATTACCTGAGGATGGATTGAACTGATGAATCATCAAATCCATTTAACAATAAAAAAATAACATGTTTAATCTTACAGATAGTGTCTGTCACACAATGCTCTAATCTTACCGTCCTCAAGCAAGAACAGCAATCCTTCACTGTGATTAATAACTGTGCTTTATACATATATTTTAGGTACATTGTATTGATAGGACATTGGTTATTGTTTTCCACTCACAGATGTAGTAGTACTCCTGTCCAACGTGGAACTCGTAGCCTAGTGAGAAGGCACTGTAGCGCTGGAACTTCTCCGAGAACTTGATTGGCGCATGCGGGGCGTGGGGCCGGTTGCACTCCCACCTCTTGAAGCCCAGCTGGGGGTCGCAGTTCCTGTAACCGCGGTAACTGACCATGTAGAGAACATACTGCTCGCCGGTGCCCACCATGCGCTGGCTGTCGTTGTAATGAGGGCAGTAGATGTCCAGGTAGTCGTTGACGTTCACCTGCATTGTGTAGCCCTCCCTACGCAGACTGGACACACAGAGAGAGAAAGCGGGATGAGTACAGATCATCATACACCATATCATTTACATTTGCCTCTCACATTAATCAAACTTTTGTGATTTACATATTTAAATTAATTGCATTTGAGTCTGTCATGTTTTACGGGCAATTTCAAACTAACAGAAAAAACTGTTTTTGCCTGCCAGTCAGATTAAAATTTTGTGCCCAAACTGCCCACGGAAACCAAAACAACTTAATTAACCTTGTGCTTCCTAAATTATGCTAATACAATATGTTATTTTTATTGTGCAATTCATGCAGCACACACACAAATAAAACACGTGGATGAATGCGTACAACACACAGGATAAATCACACTACATTCATGTTTGCTCCACATTTAGCATAAATGCCAATAACTGGCTCTAATTCTTAATTATGAATGTTTACACACATTTACACCACACTCATACAAACGTCACATATGTCCCCACAAAGACAACACAACATCACATATCATTGTTGGCGATGCTGTGTTTCGGATGCTCACCCGGGGTCAAACAAATCTTTTATTTTTAAAGTTTTTGAGTTATTAATACCACAAAGCAGGTGTGTGTGTGTGTGTATTTGTTGTTGCGGGGCTGCTGCATGCAGAGAATGCGGAGCTGGCTCTTCAGTATGGACTGAAGGCCCCAGGGCCACTGCTCCTTCTACCGGTGTCAGCGCAGCGTTGTCCCCTAACCCCAGTGCTCGTACATCAACCTGAGCGCAACGTTGCGCTCACGTCAGCCGTCAACGTCCCGGCCACGTTTCTGCCCCCCCCTCCAAAGCTCATATATCAGCGTCAGCCCTAAAAAAGACTCGGCCTGACAGGAAGATAAGGTCTGATTCTGTGTCTGGGGGTGTATGTGTGTGTAGTTTGTGTGACAAAGTGAAATAGATTCTTTCCTGACATCCAAAAGCCCTCTTTTTCTCCCCATCACAGACGCGAGCCCATATCTGTGTGACAGAGACAGGTTGCAGTTGTAAATCATACACACGCCGATGAGCATGTGAACGCATACGCACGCGCACGCGCACGCGCACACACACACACACACACACACACACACACACACACTCTTACTCACTAGTGGTGACATGATTAAATCACAAGGGGGCAGCAGTGTGTCGTCCTCAGCCTGATGCTGCCTCTCTCCCTCTTTGCCAGTTCTAGGTCATGTCTCCAGGGAGATTATTATTCAATTATTAAATGAATAAATGAAGATCGAAGCACTGTTCACAATGTCTCCCTCTCTCCATCTCTTCTTTCCCGCTCTCTCCGAAACCTTCCCAAATGTCTCTTTTTCCCCTTGCTCTCCATTTCTCTCCCTCACTTTTTTTAGAGTAACATGAACGGAAGATTAATTGTTCAACATCATCCGTTGCTCTCATCCTCCTCCTCTTCTCCTCTGCTCTCCTCACTTTCCCTCCTTACATCATTTACTAGCCCGCAGAAGAGATTTACTTCTTGTGGTATTAGTGGTAGAAAAAAAAAAGCGGAAAATGCTTCAAGGGAACTATATTTATAGTGGATGCAAAACGAGAGAGGGAGAGCGAGAGAGAAAGAACACAAGTGAGGGATGAGTTTGGATCCGCCGGGGAGGCGTAAATGCAAATTGAGTAAAAAGAGCAAGAGAGAGCCAGAACGGAGTGGATAGAAAAAGGGAAAAAAGAGGCAGTTGGAGAGGTTTTACGCTACCAAAGAAAAGAAAGTTCACTGAGATGAAGGGATGATGGCAGAAAAGAGAGAGAAAAATGAGGGGGAGGGCAACTTGGAGCATCTTGAGTAATCTGAGAGTAAATCACTTCTCTGGGATAAAAGCTGGCTTTAGGATTCCCACTGCGTATGTGTTTGTATGTGTGTGTGAGTGTGTGTGTGTGTGTGTGTGTGTGACTCCACTTTGGTTTTTGTGTGTGTGAACAAGCGTGTGTGACATCAAAGCACCTCACCTTAATCTGCCGAACATTTTATATTTGATGGAGTGACGACTTTTTTTGGGGGGGGGAGGGTCTCTGACATACACACAACAAAAGGGGTGATTAAGTGTGTCTTACCAGCAAATCCAATATGTGAGTGTGGCATCAGAGTCCTTGAATGTTGCACTAATCTGTCTAACACCACAGTATGCTGTATAGTTTCAGGCCATGCATAATCAGGAAATGTACGTGGCTAATCGAGGAGTGAGTTTGTGTTGAAGAGAGCATGTTCCGGGGTTAGAGTGAAGGATGAAAGGCATTGAAACAATTTTTAATCATGCCTCTGCTGTCTCATTTGTATACAAAGCGTTAAGTGTACTTTGACCCCGTGTACAACTTAATCCAACAGTCTTGGACTGACTTTGTGAAACTTACAGTATAATCAGGGATGCACTCTTCTGGAATACCAGATCTGTAACCGGCGCTGATTCTGACCTTTTGGTAGATCAGCTGGTTGAGAACAATACGCACACATTTTTTTTTTCAGCTTTTGGAACTTTGGAATGTTAAAGGTGCACCTTGTAGTTTTGGTGAAGACATTCAGAAACTCAGATATCATATATCTTAGCAATAATATTGCTACAGTAATGATGCAAACTCAGAAATATAATTTTTTCCATAAATGAATAAATAAGGCTCAATCCTCAGAGGGAAATAAGGTCCCCAGAACACTGTTAAAAGCTAGAAAGGTGGCAGGGTTCGCAAAATATAAACAAAGTAAAACAGTATGACAGTATTGTGCTGTCCTTTAAGATCAGCTTTTTCTTCCCAAAAATGACATAGTGGACATTCAACATTTGATTAGTATTTGGTACTGGCGAGTATCTAGTAAAAAAAAAAAAAAATGACAATGATCCTTCTCTACACTGTGAATTTAGGATTTCGATGTTCTACTCTGCTGTATGTTTTGAGGCTGCTGTTTGTAGTGTTGTTTTGTTCGACTGTATGGCAAGGTATGAGGTGGGGTGTTTCTAAAGCTCTGGATATGCCCCTGCATATTAAGTTGAGAAAAAACATTAGAAAAAGATGCAATGCAATTCAACAACACCACAGAGTGTAGTCACAAAATATACCGGACAATGCAGTCGGCAAACAAGCAACCAAGTCCCAGCAAAAACATATAATACCTAATTCGCAGGCATTTCAATGTAGAGCTGTTTTTACGAGTCACACAGTGTACATGCCGGGTGTTTTGCTCCTCATGCTCTCAACCACGATGGTATATGTGACGATGCATACACAGAGAATTAAATGGATCCGTTCTGCTCATAAAATACGCTCTTTGACAAGGATACAGAAAAAAAAACATTTCTGAAGTTAATTTACACAACAGAATGAAAGATCCCCAAACTGAGGCACTGTGGCTTAAATCCTTACGTTAATTGTTTAAGCGAAGCAGTTGGATTCAACTGTCTGTGGGGAGTGTGCCCTTTCCTTTGTGCTAAGTTGATGGGACAGCCCCGTACCAGTCGACATCGCAATATTCTCTTCAGGCGGCTTCAAGACAAAAGTGCAATAAATATTTTAATTTGAAAAAAAGAAAACTGGTGTCTCTAAGAATCGTGAGCGGAAAAAAGAGATAAATCTAGATTCTCATTTTATCCCAAATTGTGCAGCCTCATTTTGAGGGCTTTTTATTCCGCTTTATGATATTGGAGTTTATTGGATAGTAATACTCCCAGACAATTCCAAATAAAGAGCGATGAAGAGATATAGAGATACAGAAACTAAGAGGTGGAGTAGCTTATGAAATGTCATGATGCGTTGCCTTCCTCTGCTCCACCTTGACGCCTCCCCGTTCCTCTTGTGTTGGATCAACGCTAATTTCCCCTCTCATAAGTGATACCTTGATAGGGTGATGCCGAGGAAAATGGAGCGGGGGGGGGGGGGGGAATGTTGCATCAGCGCAACACAACGCCGAGGAGCGGAGCGCAGCGGAGGCTTCGAGAAGCGAAGCAACACCGGAGGGATGGAGTGATAGAAGGATGGAGAGAAAGATGGGAAGATTTATGAGATGAGACGAGGGGTAGTCGGGGTTAAAAGCTGCAGAGTCTGGCCACCAGGGAGCAGAGGGTGATAGCGGGAGGGAGCGAGAAGGAGCAACAGCTAAGAGCAAGATCAAAGTGGGCCTGGATCAATGTCACTACTGTAAAATCACATCAGAGAGTGTGAGAGAGAGCGAGAGAGAGCCTGTTGCCTATATAAATCAGTCGTAGGCAACATAATGCCACAGAGTTACCCCCTGCCTTCCTATTATCTGCCAGGCCTGTTGGAGCACTGTACATCAATAAAACACTTTGACAGTAAGAGCAATCATTCCTTTTTGTAACAAGAGCTTGGAGAAGCGGCTTACTCTGCTGTTCTCTGTTGGTAAGATGGTTGACTTTGTATTGAAAGAAGGGTGGACGAGGCGCACTGGAAGCTCAAAGATTTAAGCTAGCGAGGGTAGTTCTCTTCCTTCAACCATGACAAAGTCATAGCGTGGTGCGACACTGAATACATACCATGTTTTTTATAACAATGGCAGCTAGCCAATATACGGCATAAGCAATAAGGACACCAAAGTCATCCATGTGTTCCCTGTAGAGCCCAGACACACCAAACCAACATGAAAAAAAAAGCAGCGACAAAGGCGGACGTTCTGCAGCTAACTTTACATACAACCAGGCAGTAGTTTGTATTCGTCATGCAAAAAGGGAACAAGAAGACTCAGAACTAAAGCAATGTTTCCCGAGCATTTTCACACCACTCTCACTAATGTAGCCACTTCTAATCAATAGTTTATGATAAAAAGTTGCAAATGGCACTGATGAAGAGCCAGAAGCAAATAATAAAGAAAAACTGGATTGAAAAAAAAGTGAAATCATGGATAATACAGTAACAGATTCAAGGGCCTTCACTCTCTCAAGTACATGCTGTGTATTCATGTGCTTTCAGAATTACAAGAAAAACATTTTTACGACTGGGAAAATTCTCATTAATTCGGAGCAACAACATGGAAAGTTGGAGAAAATTTTGACACACAAGTTGCTGAATTACGATGCCTAAGCATGGCGGACAAAAGCAAACATTGGGTTGATAGTAAGAAACTTTTACCAAAATCATGTATAGTATGGGCATTGTATGATTTCCTTTGATCTTTCTTGTCAGTCAAATACTGGGAACAGCTGTCGAAGGGTTGTTTAAACGCTTTGAGCATTAATACGCCATCCATGTTGCTACCACATTCCAACATGATGCACATGAACACGACAAAGTTGGTAGAAGGGCTTCCCAACTCAGACAATGGGACCATCCAATGAGCACATGAATCTAGTATGATTTTTCTCAGCTGAACAGTCATGTTGATTCGACATGCGGCTGAAAAGCTTCTGACAAGGACCATTTAGTACCAACAGTCCTGGACACACCGCAAAAACTAGAGCCACAGACACAGATGACCCCGAAATTGTCTGAAAATTGACAGTTGGCCACAAACTATTCACTCTATTACTGACAAGGTGGTGGCAACAGGCCCTTTTAACAGTATGAAAAGCACAGGTGTACATAATAAAAAGGATTGATGGCTGATTAAAACAGAATAAAACAGAGCAAACTTTAATGTTCGTGGTGAAAAACTGTGCTTTTCCTCCTGCGACAAAACAAAATGTCTTCTATGAAAAACACGTTCTACTTGATTGTCCATTATAAATAAACTTTGTAGAACTGTATTTTAGAGCAATTCCAAATGAGAAACGATTACAAATCTTTTTTTTTTTCAAATTAAAGGATTTCAAGCTCTTCGAAATAAAATTGTGTCAAATAATTGAAAAACCCATCCACCCTAATGTGTGACTGGTGCATCAGGGAGCAGCTACATTTGAATAGAAATGAAACACTTGTCTCACTTACTGCCGATAAATGTATTTAGTCTGGCATTTCACTCTAAACGACCTTCGCTCTGTAGCCAATACAAACAAGCGTCACAACAGTTCCATACATAGATGCTTGGTGATGTGTAGGTGTTTAAACATAAAAACATGCATTCTCTTCAGAGATGCTTCCAGATTACTTTCTCATAAGAGATGTCGATCTGGTCGCTTAGAACATGTTAGCATTGATTAACTCAGCACACTCAGGATAATCTTGGTGTTTTAAGTTTGTTTATTCTTTGCAACCAACACGCACTTGGGGATCAAAAGCAGAAAACTACGGGTGGCTGATTTGGTTGAAGGGGTATAAGTGAGTGTAACTGTGTGAAGCTACCAGAAAAAAAAGAAGAAAAAAAACCCCAAAAAAACATCCATGCCTAGATAAATCAAGGTTAAAGAAATCAAAGGAGACGCTGCTGATGGGCACAAGGTTGGCCTGGATTAAAACTTGTCCAGCAGTGTTACAAATGATTGCCAATCAGGACTTAAAAGCCACTCGGCCTCCTGAGGCCAGAATTCTTAATCCCACCTCAGCTCGCTACAGAGATGCTAACATTGTTGCGGGAGGACTCCAATCAGCCAGTGGAGCGGTAGGTATAATTGAATGGCTCCCCTGCTGAATGGAGACTCCCAGAGATCTGTAGCATCAATGAGGCCCTCATCAAACACAGCCAGGAGTCCTTCGTACTGTATCCTCCTCATTCTACTCCCTCTGCTCTGCCTCCTTTTGTCTACTTACCTCCATGTGTTCCCTCCATCTCTGTTTCTAAGTTTGGCTTGTGCCAGAGAGAGAGCATGCAGATACGGGTGTTAAAAAGCAGATTCATGCCCCTTAGTGATGCCATCTAATTCAATATTGGTCGACATTGAAGATATTGACATGTGTCACCGCTGGTGAATAAGAATGCCATCTTTCTCTTTTCTCATCAGCTGTCTCTTTTCATTATTTTCCTCTCCATCCATCCCGTCTCCCTGAACCACTGGAGGAACATGCATGTGTGTGTGTCTGTTTGTGTCAATGCCTTTAGGGGTGTATGTGTGTGTGTGTGTGTGTGTGTGTGTGTGTGTGTGTGTGTGTCTTACAGGGTGTAGTGGTTGAGTAGGTTCTAAATTCTCCCCATTGAAATCAATACCTGTCGAGAGTGTGTCCAACAGACTGGAATATGCTGCCTTCTTTCAAGGCTGCCACACATACACACATCCTCGCACACACACACACACACACCCTCACACACACACACACACAAGAGTCCTGCCCCGCAGAGCGATGGTTCATCATTGGTAATTGATCAAAGTATTACAGCGAACAGGGTTTCTTGCCAAGCGGCCTCACACGCAGTGCTGACATGATCCCATAACACGAGCAGCATTTCTTGGACTCTCTCTATATTTCCGCCCCTTTCTTACATCCCCCCCCCCCGTTTGCTTCGCTTTTTCCGTTCTTGTCTTACTTCTCTTCAGGCTCTTAAGCACTCTTTCTCTTTCCTCTCTTTCCTCTATGCTCCATCCATCATCCTCGTCCTCCTCTCTCTTCCTCTCTCTGGATATTGACTATGTGGTGTGAGAGAGAGTGTTGCCGCCGCACGAAACCTAATGGCAGGCATTATTAGCCCTTTGAACTGGGCTGCCTCGCTTTCACACACATTCGACAGACACACTCCGAGCCCATTATGAACACAATGGACACGTGTGTGCATTTTTTTTTTTTTTGCAATCAATCATACGTGTTGTTATTCAGTGTTTTTTCGTACACGCATGACACAGATGGATGGATGTGAGGATATTAAAATGAACAACTGCATGAAACAACAGATGGCGGAAGCTGAGGCCGAAACACGCTTGGAATAAGAAGACAAAGAAGAAAAGGCGAGAGCAGGGGAGACCAGAAACGTGGGCGGATGAAAGACAAGAACGGGAAGGAGAAGAGACAGAACTCTTCGATTAAGAAAAATGTTGTTTAACCCGTGAGTAAGACCGGTACTTGTGGTCTTTACCTTAATTTGCCTGTTTATCGATTTTGTTTTCAGCTTTAATTTATTGTCCGCTCCACAACCGTCCCATCCAACCTATTTTATGCTCCACAGGGTTTCCTCTCACCTTGAGGCTTCCTCTATCCCTCAACCCCCCACGTGTCATTCACCAAGTATCTGCCAATACCAGCCAATCTTTCCCTCTTATTCCATCACTTTGCTCGCATCAATCCTTCCCAGGCCGCTCTATCCTTCTGTTTCCCTACGCCTCCCGCTGTCTCTGTTCCCAAAGCCCTTACATGAGCAATAGTGATCCCATCAGACACCGGGCCAGCAGAGACGAAGAGACACACACACACAGACGAGAAAGAGAGTGTATGTTCCCTAAGCTCTCCCATGATTGATAGTGATCCTGTCTGATGGCTGTGTATAGACTCAGCACTCAGTGAGACATTACCCTCTGACCTAGCTATTGATTCTTGCATTCGCCGCCCCAAACACACAAGTCCTGACCCTGCCCGCGCAAAAACCACACAAAAACACTCACACACGATCCCTGTGTGTACAGTCCTGCAGATTGATAGTTTGGCGGTGTCCTGTGAAACCTGATCAATCCGCTGCATCACAATCATTCTCCCTGCCCACCCCAGCCCACTTCCTGGCCGAGTCACATGGCACCCACGTCCCGCTGACTGATGTGTTTGGGTCAGGGTCTGGAGGGTTGAATATCAGCGCTCCAGCACTGGGATAAGCCGCTCTGTACAACAACAACAACATTACTCAGATCCCTCTCCTGAGCCAAATTTAATATGAGATCTGGGGCCAGAAACAGTGCTCGCGAGGCAGAAGGACAATGTGGAATGAGAAGCAGTGCCATTCATCAAGAAGACCCGGGTCAGACAGGAGTTGCAAATATTTCTTTATCTGCTTGCACTCGTTGTAACCTACCTGAACCGCAAGGTTGGTGGGGTTTGCCATATAAAAGATATCAGCTTCTACAGGCAACTATTTAAAACTCACTTTGCTTCTTGTCTGTTCTGTGGCCAACTATGTCTGAGTTGGCTAATGTAGGGAAAAAAATCCCCTATCAAGCACTTCAAAGATGCTGAAACAAAGGGCTTGGAATGATTTGCAACCGTTATTTGACCCATGTCCGATATCACAGACAAGTTAAACACGGAGAGGATATTTTCGCCATTGTAGGACCAAGGAGGCACAGCCAGAAAGAAAAGCAAGACAGAGAGGAGTGCCAACTGAGCTCCAGCCTAATGGGCTTCCAAGACAAAACCACAGCTGGCTTTCAACATTAGTCTCCATGACAACAGAAGAAGCCTTAGCTATGGAGCTATTGTAACAAAAAAATAGGAGGCTACAGGGGTTCATTGCTTTGTGCAGAAACCCATCTATCCCCTCTTTATCCACCATCTCTCCTCCGTCTCTCTAATGGCTAATTAAGTACCACTTATTACTATTCCACATTATCACAAATCACCGGCTATTACTGTGGCAAATTCAGTTTTGCACCATTTTCAGGTTTCCTTTTTTTTTTGTATGGTTACATGTCAGTTTGGCTGCAAAATGAACAAAGAATTAAGGCTAAAAGCAGAGGGGGGGAACAGGGGTGTGTTACTAAGGGCTACAGGCAACATTTGGTTTGGTGGTGAACTGTACGAGCAGCTAGATGCGCAGGGCTGTGGGACTTCATGGGTCTGAAAGGCGCGGATTATCATTTAGGATCTTTAGCCTTTACATGTTGACTTCCAGATGCTTCTGGTTTAGACTCCAAGAAAGATAGCATAAATACATACAGATTGCTCTTTGTTCAATTTGGTATTGTTTTTTAAAACAAATTACAACCCTGTATGTCATTGTGTCTTATTTTTAAATGATTCATGGTAACAGTGTAGGAGATATGGATCATGCGCTGTGTTTCTGTATACTGTCTCTGAAGCAGACAGCCCCTTAGGGACATTAACTGTAGCCAAACCAGATTGGCTTTTTCAGGGCGAATATCAATGCCAATTATTCAAGATCAAGGAGACTGAAACAGAAATTTGGGACCAATTCTCATTTGCAGTCAAAATGTAAATCTTTGTGTCAACATTCAGTCAACAAACCGACCACCTTGTCCTCAAGTACATTTTTTAGGTACTTTACTCGAGTATTTCCACTTTCTGCCACTTTACGTTTCCTCTGGACTACATTTATTTGATAAAATCAGTGACTAGTTACTTGCTTATTCAGATTTTTTTTCAGCTTTTATAGGCTACTTAATTGTGACGTGTTGCCAATCAGATACTGTTGCAGGCAGCAAATTGTGTGAGAGGATGTTGCTTTGGAGCCAAAGCAGCATATTTTGAAACGATTTTATCAGCAATCTAGTAGAAAAATCACTGATATCAATAATCAGAAAAATGCTGAATAACAGCCAGGCTGATAATCGGTCTATCCCTAATTAAAGGTTCATAATATTAACCTTGGGTTGCTAATAGATTGTTTACATGCTTCAGTGCTCAAATCAGTTTTCTCATACTCTCCAGTGCAGCAACCCTGTATTCACCCTCTGCCTGAGACGCTCAGTTTTAGGTCCTGTCACTTAAAGGAATGTCCAGTCTGCTCTGATTGGTCAGCTCACACATGCCTGAGCCCACAGGGTTAAAGGCGGAATTACTGACAGGCTGTTTCAGGCACATCAGGAGCAGTGTTTAATGTGGGAGACAGGAGCTCCTGTTGGCATGGACTTTGGGCTTTTTAACCTTTAAAACCTTTTACATTCACAAAACCAGTTATAACACACAGAAGGAAATGCAAACAGCATAATAAGTTCCTTTTGAAGTTTTACTTCACTCTGGTCTGAGACAACATCCAAAAGTGAAACAAAGAACCACAGTGAATTATTTTCTTAAAGGTTAATTTAATGCCACTACGTCACTTACAAAAAAGACAAGCACCATTTTCAATTTTGCCATCAACCAACCAAATAACAAGTTTTAACTACTTCACATTCATCTCTCAAACATTTTGCGTAGCTCAGAAAGAGACGAAACACAATGCAGCAAGGCCAAAACAGAACAAGCACATTGGTATAAGGGGCAAAAAGAAGCTCTGTTCCTCTCAGGGTACAACAGATGGACAAACACACACACACACACACACACACACACACACACACACACACACACACACACACACACACACACACACACACACGGGTGGTGAGACAAATAGTAGACTTGGTAAGACAAACAGGCAGCAGCATGAAGTCTGTAAGTGCTTAAATGCGTCTGGGCATTCTTGTCAGATGGAAGATGACACTGAGCTCTAACATTTCAAGTAGGGATGCACCGATCCACATTTTTTCACTAAACAGGATTTCCTAAACAGGGGCGTGTCTCATAACTCTGAGTCTCATTGAGCCTCTCCTCCATTAAAGAAATCCATTCAACAGTTTGCAGCCAGCTAGCAGACTAGCCGGCAGGAATCACTTGTGGACTCATTTCAGCAGACAACATTAAAGCACACACATGGCTCATGGATCAGAAATCTCCGCAGGTTGGATCGGAAATTTCCGATCCGTGAATTACGCTGGTATCGGACCCGATACCGATACCGGATCGGATCGGCCCCATCCCTAATTTCAAGGGTTATGGATGTCCTATAAATGCACTGTAACGGGAGAATTAATTAAATGAATTCACATATACTCGCTCTCAAAGGCCTAAAATGAAGGCATGCAGATTGAGACACAATGCTAATCGAAGTGATAAGTGCTCAATTACCCATTTAGAAAAATAATTCTGCTGCCTGGAATCAATGGAATAAAACAATGAAAGGAAGGAGGAAAAAAAAAACACTGTAACTGCACTCCAAAAAAATAAAAAGGGAGAGAGACTAATGTTCGGGCTCACTTCATCTTGAGAGTTTTCTATTTTTATTCTTTATCAAAGCGGAACATTAAGACAAGCACGGCACAGATGTTGCTGCGCTGAGACCTTCTCAGAGAAAGAGAAACTAAAAGATTTTGTTTGGGTGATAAATGAGCCAAAAAATCTTCCAATGACACATTTTAACTCTGCACACAATAGGCTCACAAGTGACTAGTGTTGAGTGGAAACAGAAACTTTCAGTTTGTGCAGCGTCTTTTACAAGATGTAACTATGTACATTTAGAACTCACAACTTGTCCTGAGACATGTTACTGGCCTGCTTTGTATCTTGTAAATTACCAGTTAGAAACTTGTCAAAGCCTGTGAGAGTCGACATTAACAATAAAACAACATGAAAATGGAGCAAGACAATGATGAAAAATGAAATAATTCGAGCAGAAACATATTAAGCGACAACAGAACACATGCTGGTTCCTCAAATGTAAGTAGAATGAGATGTAGTTTAAGAGCTGTTAATATATGATTACTAACATTATGCTTTAAATACTGTTGATTTTACAAGCTTGTGTGTGTGTGTTTGTGTGTGTGTGTGTGTATGTGTGTGTGTGTGTGTGTGTGTGTGTGTTTAGGGGGTGTCAGTTTTTCATGATGGGGCTGACTCTCTCCACTGAACATGAGCAGACTCTGTCAGACTCGACAGTCTATCAGTGGAACATCCCTCTCCCGTTTCCCTCCCCCCCACTATCACCAGCTCTGCCCAGCTCTCCTCTTCTGTCTCTCCATCCTTATCAGCACCCTTCCATCCGTCTCTCGTTCAATTTTTCATTTCAGGTTCAATCTTTTTGACGTCCTCTCACTCCTCCTCCTCCCGACACCTCTCCCTCCTTTTCTGTCTTCCTCCGCTGGGCTGTCAATCTGTCGTCACCGCCCTCTGCCTCTCTCTCTCTCATGAAATCAATATGCTTCTCCACGTGGTGGCAACCTGTCAGTCATCATACGACAGTCAGCAACATGTGCATTCATGTGGACCTACGCGTGCTTGAGTGTGGGCTTTTTCCGTCCGAATCTGAGACACAAGAGTTGTTTGAGATGAAACTTCTCTCTTCAAGCTGCTCAGAATTTAAAAAAATATGATCCCTTATTTTAGTTTGGCTTTTACAAGTTGCATACTTACAAAAAAAACATGACTATGAAAATATGTCCACATCCCGAGCAGTTTTGGGAAATCCGCTTATCATGGACTTGACAAAGCAATTCCACCGTGCCAAACTAACATTTGTTCGTGTGTGGGCGTGCCGCATGTGCCTGTTCTCTCGCTGCAGCTTCACTGTGACTTACTACTTTAATTTAAGTGGTAATCCACATAGACCTTCTTTATTTTTCATTATTTTGGCAACACGTTCCATACTAACTAATCATTGCTTACTGTTGGTGTTTTTTCCTCACATCCTGCCACTATGACAAATAAAATTAATAAATCCTCGCTGAAATATTGCAGCAAAATATGAAACACTACGATGCCTTTTTCATTGTATTTTCTTTTTGATGAGGTTCGAGTTTCCTGTAGTTCTCGTTATTTTCTTTCAATCCCACTATTGAGCTCTTCATCTGTTTATACCAAAACAAACCGCTGCTGCTGCTGCCAGAAGCATAAAAGGCATCACTTTCTGTGTGCCTGGGGGTATTTCTCAAGAAAAGAACAGGAAATGAAAAAGGTATTGGCTGAATCATTGTTGTGTTTCATAAATGGGGGTGGAAAGCAGCAAAGTTAGCATTTATTCATATGAAGACACTGCAGGTTATTACTTCAAATCATCTGCTGTCCTGAGCGACGCGCAAACACGCGCCGCTGACACAACAGGTGGCCACATGGGTCCATTTGAGATCTGATATTCCACGTGCGACATTAAGGTTTATGGGTGTGTAGGTGTCTTTGTGGAAGGATTATGAAATGTATTGTATTTATTCGCGCTCGGGCATTTATTCAAAGGGGACAAAAGCAGTGGGATGTGTATATGAGCGCTCATAAAGTCAGCCCACGTCCCAGTGCAACATCCTGGCCATATAAGCAATGCCTGCTCTGCTCTGCTTTGCTGCTGGAATATGAAATATGCATGGACCATAAAGAGCATATGGACCATCTATCTCAATATCCGCTACACCAGACCATCAAAAAAGATCATTAAACCTAATACACACATGCTGCCGCACACACACGCTAACACACAAAATGGCACATAAACATGCACTCCCATGTTGTGCATAATGGTTTATCAGTTTCAGTGCCAACTTTCTGCTGACAGTGCACACGCAGTAAAAAAGGCGAAGGCGTGCGCGCGTTCACACACACCCGCACACACACACATTTAGTAAAGTGAAAAGGTTAAACATTTGTGTGCGTTTGCCCACTTTTTCCTAATTTACATATATTGAAAAAACAGCTGTCACAAAATAACAGTGGACACACGGAGAAACCTGAAGATATGTCCTTGTTACTCTCTATCACACTCACACACACACACACACACACACACACACACACACACACACACGTGCCGCCCCTCTCAGCCGCCACCCTGTCTATATTTTCTCTACCATGCCTCTGTCAGGCTCTGTCACTGTCGTGCGCTCTGGCCCTCCACTGCAGGGAATTAAAATTTAATATGAGATTCACAAGGAGAGGGAGAGAGAAAGAGGGAGAGACAGACAGATAGACAGACAGACAGACAGACAGACAGAGAGAGAGAGGAGAGGGCGACAAAGTCACAGTGACAGTAAATCAGACAGAAATCCAACTCATGGCCAGTTGGTTTTCAGAGAGAGCGACAGCAAACGCGCAGATAAAGAGCAAAGTCAAGGAAACTGTTAACAGAGCAGTGACACAAAGGACAAAGGGATGAAGGGATGGACAAGAGGGATGAAAGAGTAGATTCTCATTCACTCATTTCGCTGAAATGACCATTTAAAGCACTACCACTGTCTCTAAATCTATCCATCTCTCCTCTTTCACCTCCTCCTCCTCCTCTCCTCCCCTCGTTTCTCTCACATCTCTCTAATCTCTTTCTAACTACACTATGTGTCAGCAAGGAGTCTGACACTAAGTCAGCGTCATATTCTATCATCCATGCAGACAGAGATGGGAGCACACGCAAACAGGACAGCTACAAGACGGGCTTCATCTAAATCTAATCTCTTTACTCCTTCAGCCCTTCATCCCTCCATCACACTTCCTCTAAAACTTGTCAGCACAGGTGAAGCAAGCATCCATCCACTAATGGGCCCTGAGCTCTCTTGTTAGTTCACGCTGCGGCCTAAAAAGCCCATTTTTCGGTCGGTGAAAAGCGACAGGAAAGGGCCGAGAATGAGGGACGGACAAAATGTTTGTGAGCCGGATTTTCCCCACATTCACCTTGTTTCACCTCCACAGCAGAGGGCACGATTTTGGGAAATTCAATCTTTGCTGACAGGCTCTACCTGCAGGTGTAATAATTCACTTCTTTATGTCTGAAGGTGCAGAATTGGAGGTTGTGGAGGTATTATGCCTCCATGGTCAATTCCTGGATAATTTAACAACAGCATAGGTTGATGTTATCGTGGCCAACAAACAACAATCATTTCTAAAATGTAATTTTTTCTTTCCATCAGTTTGGTTTTGCCAATGGCTCTAAATACTACATCACCCATGAGCCTCAACTGCTGTTGCTATGGAGAAGAGGCAGGTTGAAAAACGCTTTGTTATTCAACCAAAATTGATCCAGATTTTAAAAGTAAATTGATGAATGTGAGTGCCAAGGTGTGTTTAATCAGAAAGAAAAGCACAATTCTGCTTTTTGCTGTATTGGACCACAGGACTGTTAGAGATTATTCGCCCCAAACAGCCAAAGTGCCGACTGTGTACGTGTGAATGTTCCTCTGCGTTTGCGTTTAGCTCAGCCTCTGACTCATGTCAGAACTCATCAGAAATGATGTTCCCTTCAGTCTCTCTCCTTTTTTTCTCATCTCTTTACGTTAGGTAAACAGTTTCATAACACTCTGGCATTCGTATGAATTTTTCGCTCAAGGTGACACATCCCGACATATTTCAGGGATGCATCTGTGCATCAGTTTGGGCTGCCCCGCCAAATTTGAGTCAAATCACATCTTTACACTTTGTATGCAGACTAGCCTAGGGGTATAGTGCTATTTGTACTGGAGTGCACCTAAGACGTGTGTGATTGTGTCCACGTGCCATCCACGCACTTGTTTCTAAGGGCCTGGATCTGCAGCCACATAAGTCGTTAAGTTTATCTTTTTTTAGCGGTTCCAAAAAATGAAAGGATGTTTTGCCACCTTTTTATTGTTACTATTTAATGTCAGCTAGCTATAATCTGGTGAAGAAAAAAAAATCACCAAGAATACTGGTATTTTTTAAGGTGGGACATTTTCTTGCATGTTACACAAAGCATGAGTTAAATCAATCAGCACTTCTTAACTTCCTTAACTTTCTCATCTTGATGATTCAAGAGTTTCAAGCCCACCCAAGCATACGCCCCAACTTCTAGTCATCTAACATTTTCTTTGCACAAAACGAACAGGAAGTACACTTCCAGTAAACCTGAAGGCTCAGAATACCTCCTCCCACTACACAACTCTATTTCTCAGCCTCGTCCTCGGAGGTGCAATACACCTCCAGTTTGCTCCAGTATACCTCCAGTGTAGCGGATACGGCTGAATCTGAAAGCAGGAATACTCAGGGACTGTCGCTGGTATATTGCTGCCTTCTGGATGAGATTTAAAAATATCTCTTTTGAAACCAGATGTGCCACCTGCTCACCTCAGCTGCTGTAGAGTTCTTTTGACAGACCGACTCCCTGCCTTGTTAACAGCACTTTGATTCAGCCAATTTTGAGAATATGAAAAGATGCTGTTATGTCTTGGGAGGCCGTTGTGGTGCCTTTTATGAATGGCGGTGTGTATGCGCGCAGCTGGCTATGGTATTGGTGCCGTGTGAGTAGGTGGGCGCGTGCGTGTGCGCCTTCGCAGGTGTGTGCGAGAGCAGAGAAGACACAAACGGGCACAGCTGACATTACAGAAAAAAAAAACACATGAGAGAAATGAATCAACTGCGCTTGCTTTTTGACGTTTTCGTCCCCTCTGGCAAGGACTTTCTCCCTCCCCTACTGTCCTTACTCGCCTTCAAACAAACTTTCTTTTTCGATCTGTTCTGTCTCTGTTTGACATCACCTGTTTCTCTCGTCTCCGGCACCTCTCCGTCCCCCCTCTCTCTCCGTCTGCCGCTGCCAATCTTTCCACCGTGCTGTAAAGTTGTAATCCCTTTTCCTCTTTCTCTCCTGTCGTTTACTTCCCTCTCTATCTTGGTAATTATCTCTCCGCCCTGTCCCCTCGTCGCACCCCCTGTCATCCATCTATCTACCTCTATGTAAAATATCTCCATCTGCTTTCACTTTCATACTCCATTTCTCATTCCCTGCCCTCGCTTATCTCACCGGGCTGACCCCTTCATCTCTCCGCTCATTCCCTCCATCCTTCTATCTCTCCTGCTCTCATCAGCGCTCTCCTTCTGC
>OZ023160.1:14962369-15082369 GCA_963678695.2 Diplodus puntazzo
AGGTCACACACACAGTCCAGTCATACAATACAATAGTTTGATGTGAAGCAGCTGTCCTCCTAACTCACGTTGTGAACCTGCCTATGTGGGCACATCTTACTATATTATGTTGGTCTATGGCGCAGTCGCATTGCTTTCTGCAAGACAGAGCCCGGAAAGTTCTACCAAAGTACTGAATTGTCCAGCCATGTCTGCTGCTGGCAACCAAACAGCTCTGTGGGATCAACGCATGTTTAAAAAAAACCTTGTTTGCAAATTTCTACCTAAAGTATACTAGCAGTACTTTTGCATTTTCACAATGTTGCTGCAATAACCTGGTGGTATAAAGTGGTTGCAGCTCAGTTGATAGTAACCAGGGGTTAAATTGGGCCGGGGCTGTCTTCAACTCCAGCACAGGGAAGACAGCAATCAAGCTTAATGCATCATCGCTCCAACTTTGATTAAATGCACCAGCAGGGTCCGAAATTAAAAAGTAAATCTCGGTAGGCTATACGACACACTGGCGGGGGAAGATGGTCGTGCCAAAACATGTCATAAACAACTATGCGGCATTTTGGTGTCATTTAGGGATACAACGCCTCTGTCCTCTGCCCTGCTGCACACACACACACACACATACACATACACACACACACATACACACACACACAGGGACAGAGACATTATAGTACATTCTAGTGCACCTAATAAACACTGAAGTCAACAACATTTTATACGACAAAGTGTGCAGGAGCCGAAAGGGACTTCATGATGCATTCAAGTGCACCCCCTAAACTCAAAAATGTATACTAAAATGGCCCTGAAGGTTGTTTTTTTCTTTTTTGAAAAATAAAAGCCTACATCTGTCATTAATTTATTTTTCTTTGACAACAACATTTCATAACAGCATTCCATTCATTTCTCCATAGGCAGTTTTTAAAAAATTATATTAAAAATATTTGCGTACTCGACAACCTTCTTGTACAACAAGTCCTCTGTACCTCTGTACTGTAATTTTCAATTTGTTTTATTTTAGCATTTTTAAAATTATTCTTCTCATAAGACAAAAGAGAAAAGAGAAAAGCAACTGCCAAACACATACAAACGTATTCTCTCTTTCTTCCATCGGAATTGCTTTAATAATCTGAAACAAACGCTGTATAAATATTACATTAAAGACGTGTTTTAAGCTACAAAATCTAGATCGAATTAACTGCCGGATGCTTCTTGCTTCAGTTCCTTCACATATTTGAGTTGTGTGTCTGTTGGGGTCAGAAGACAAACTCTGAAACATCTACAAAGACAAAGAGGAGGTTGTTTTTTCTTAATTCACAATTTATATACCCTTTGCTTCTGTTTACTTTTCCTCTCGCCTGTGACTTGGAAATCAATCAATGCGGTCCAATATCTTTTTAAGAGAGGAGAGCAGGAAGAAGACAAATAATAAAACAAACTTTAGATCTATCTCTCAGTGTTTTGCCAGTTCTGTGTTCCACTCTGAAATCTAAGTGTACGTTTCTATAAAGAGTAAAACTGAACTTGCTGTTTGCGAAGCTTTGTATAGACTGATGCCAGTGTGCTGATGCAACACTTTAAAAACAATTATTGGCTTCTCGTTCACACTGACTGATTACCTTCACTGACTGAATTAGATGTCTCTGGAGTTTTCTGTGCTGTTTGTAATTGAATGGGAATTAATGAGCCTTAGAGGTATGGCAGGAAGTACTTAAAAATGTCTTTAACCATGCGTAATAAAAGAGAATTACAAGTGAAGGGAAGAAAAATGTTAAATATGAGTAAAAAAAAAAAAAAAAAACTCTAGTCAGAGGGCATAAAAACAGCATTTGCTACATTAGAGAAGAGCTTTAGGCTTTTCACCAAAAAAAATCAACCCCCACGATTTTGGGTTTGAATACAGAAGCTTCTGGCCAAATAACAGAGTCACCTCAACTGTTTCCTCAAACAAACAGATGTGAAAACAGATGCCTTGGCCGGTCTCGATATCTGCAAGCGGACATTCTTGGTTAATTACTTTGTGACTGTGCAATTCTCTTCTTAACATGGGGACCACCGAGAGAAAAAGATAAAACTATCATCATCTTGATGATTTTTCAGAGTTCTTTCTCATATCAACTTCTGCTGTAGTTTGTAGTTTAAAAAATGGGTGGATGTATTTCTTGAACAGATGCCAACACCAACACAGCGCCTTGTGTTTTTCTAAATGAGCATTTTTGACTTTTTGGGGAAATATGCTTAAAGCAACAACAAGGAACTCTTTTCTTGGTCATTCCGGCAGCCCCTGTGGGCAAACGATGACGAAAGGTGGTGTACCTCACCACCAGACTACAGAGCAAACGCCTCAGTTCATCCTTAACACCATAAAATAGTTTTAATTTATGACCTACTGAACCTGGATGAGTCCAAATCAACAGTCTGTTGGCTGTAGCGTCATATTTAGTAGACAGATATACGAGTGGTCAGTCAATCTTTTCACAAAATGTCAAATGATCCCAGAAACTGCTGCTGTTTTTAATCTAATGCTGGTTTTCTGCCAGTCGGACCAAACCCAGTCTTGTCACCGACGCTGGCCGCTGCAGCTAATACGTCATTTTAAAATGATTATCACACAGAGGGTCGCTCTGTTCTCCTCCATATTTAAAGACTTTATTAGGATCGTTATTCAGGAAGTGAAAGTTAAAAACTGATGAATAAGGATTACGCTCTCTGCCATTCTGTGACAGGGAGTGGCGGTCATTAGCAGGAGATATTAATAGACAGGCTATTAGCTTAGGTCGGAGCTTTGTGTCAGACTCTGTTACAGTAACACTGACTTTCTGTCTCCCTCTTCCTCGGTACCATCTCCTTCTTCCTGCTTCGCTCCAGCATATCCACGCTGACTCCCCACCTTGACTCATTTATGCCACTTCTCTCCTCCCTCTGTGTCCCTCTCTCTCTCTCTCTCTCTCTCTCTCTCTCTCTCACGTTGGTACACTGGCCCTCTCTGTCACTTTTCTCTCCTTGCTACAGGCCCAAACCACTTCCCCGCGGCGTTGTCTATCTAATCCTGTTTTCCATCATTCCGCACTCTCCTCTCTTTTCTCACACTCACATCATGCTGTTTCTCAACATAAATCCTTTGAACCATTTGAAGCATTTGGGTTTGTCGTATTCTACAAGTCTACAACGATCCTGCTAACAAACCGGTGGTTTTTCCCCACAAACCCCCCCTTAATTACTGGATTGCGAAAGACCCTGAACGTGCATAGGGGAGCAATTTGGTGTATATTTTCACACACAAAATAAAATCCAGTTCACATAAAAACAATCCAGTCCAAAATCCAGAATCCAGTTCACATAAAAACTGCACTATCTAAAAAATAGGGAGTGATGCACAGTTCTATAATGTTAAATATATCAAAAAATATCTCACACTGCCAGAATTATTAAAATATTACCATGCTGATATCAGAACTGTTAACTTTAATATCTCAATATGAGAATTTAGGGCAATGTATGTACAAAAAAATAAATTAACATCTTTATTGAATTATGGCCCAGTCCTTGACTTTGTCTCTGAAAGGTGGCACTCAAGACAAAATTTTACTTTTAAATGTATCCACTTTAGAGGGCAATTTCAGAAAGCTTTTGTTTTTAGGATGGAAATTGTCTGCGTGGTGTGCAACAACAACAAAATTAAATGCACACCCTCATCCTTCATCAGATGTGACTTCACCCCGACACTCTGTCTCCTCTTTATTCCTCACTAATGACCTCTCTGTCCATGCCTCTATCTTTAACAAATTCCCTCATTTCTTCCCAATCATCCTATCTCTCTTCTTATCGCACCTCCATTGTGAAGTTGTGACCCCCGAGAGAGAGAGGTTGAGAAAGAGACAGTTTGAGAAAGAGGAAAAAGAGAGAAAAAAAGGAGGGAGAGAGCGGCAGAGGGTAAGGTTTCGATTTCACACCAGACAAATAGGCTGACTTTACGTAGGTAACCTCTGTAAATGGGTTTTCGATCTCTAATTCTCAACAGATCGCTGCAAACGATTACATAAAGACACACATGCGAGAGAGAAGAAGCGAAGACAAAGAGAGAGAAAAGATGGAGAGGAAAAGGAAGACGAGAGAGAGGAGACTCTCAGATGAACACCTACGTAAAAATTGACGAATCACCTCAGAATTTCCCGGTGGTTTCTCAGTCTGCTCAGTGAGTCAGAGACTTCACAGTCACACCGACTCCTACACTTACCAACACATAAACAAATCAACATTTAAATACAGATATACACATATGGCTGTCGCCCACACTGAATATGGTTGGTGGTCTGACCTTAATTGGTCTCCCTCTGTTCATTCGCCCAGTGCTAACCAGATTTTTAACGACACTTTGGGAAAAGATTTTAACGGTTGTTTGCGGTCTTTTGTAAAATCGACTCCAGACACCACTGATATGATTTAAATTAACCTTGGAAACGATGCAACTCATTAGTGTGTTGGAGCATTTACATAAACATACGAAAGGGAACTGTTTGTTACAGTGAGAGAGGAGTACTGCTAACTGCTGCCTCGTTGATACCTGCAGAGCTCAAGAACAACTTTTTACAGTAGTTGAGTGTGCGCCTCACTTCTTTATTGAGGTGCACCAACACATAACGTGTGCATCTATATATTACATTTCTTAGCATATTATGTAAATGATTGTGAACAGGAATCAAAGTTCAAATGCATGTTTTTCCTCATTTAAATAAACTTGCTCAACAAGAAATTGCGATAACCTCAATCGTTTGAATAAATGTAATAAATAATTACATTTCAGGTGCACCGGTGCGACAAATGAAAATGTTTAGTCACGCCCCGGAGCCAAAAACTGCCTCACCGTATAAAGACTTATGTTTCTTACCCAAATTAATAACTAGTTATATACAAAGCTACTCCTTTAAGCAAGCTAACATGGAAAAGTTTTCAGTGTCCTGGACCGATGCGAGAAATTATTGTCAAATATTATTTGTGTTTATAGGGCTTAAAAACACTGATGACGTCAAACTATATCTCAGGCTCATTGTTATCATTGTCATTAGACCTGCTTGGTTTTATAAAATAAAAAGGCTATGGCATTCAATCCCAGCATAACATTCCCAAACCTACAATGACAATCAGTAGAGCGCAAACCTCCACCAAGGCCCAACAGTCCTCTTTAAAGATAGTCTGATATCACCAAATCTTAAATCACCTAAAACTGCTTCACCATATGTTAAGATCAGCAGAACTACTGCCTATGCATTAGGCCCTGACAAATCAACGAAAATGTCAACAAACACTCTTTCTCATAATGTTAAATGAATTAAGAAAAGATTCCTGACTCTTTCCCATTATCCAGATGGTCCAAAAGTTAATGGGGTTTATTCTGCGCCGAGACCCATCCAAGCTTTTGTGCAATCCTGCTGACAAACCAACCAACCAACAAACTTCTACAGCTGCAGCTGGAACCTCCTCACAGGCCAAACAATGAGATTCTTCTTTTAAATAGAAGGATATGTAGAAATTAAATGCCAGCCTATTTGAATACAGTTCAAATTGTGCTTGGAAGGAATTATTTTTACTGGACATTATGACCTCAGCGATGTCCGACATCTTTTCCAGTAAACACCCGGTAATTACCGGAAAGCAGAAACCCTGAATGTGCATAAGGGAGCAATATTGCCACCCACAACAAATAACGGTATGTATCGTGCATCCGTTTGGTTCAACACCTCTAAATTTAGACGCCTCTCTCTCGCTCCCTATATATGGATCTTCAGTTTGAGAACATTGCTCTATGAAAAGCTCCTTGGGTGTCGTGTTCTGAGAAATTGGAGAAAAGATCACAACAGTGACAACAGTGTTGTATCCTTATTGATGCCGTTGTATAGAGTAAAATCTGGTCAAAGGCCTCTGTAGTGCATTACACTACAGAGATCTGAACGAGCTTAAACAATTAAAAAAAATGCTTAAATGACAGATCATAAGTCCATTTTTTATACATTTAACCAAAGTGTTGGCAGAGCTGGAGTCTATCTTGTTGTAAACTGGAACAGTGTAAACTCTGATCCATAATCAGAACCATAGCTACAATTGTGAGTTTCCAGTTTACCCAACACACGTGATTTTGGACTGCTGGAGGAAACCAGAGCACCCAAGAGAATAAAAAGCATTTGGAAATTGGTCGTAAATTATTAAGGGTTTTATTTTGGAAAATTATTAGCATGAATTTTTTTAACCCCAAAAATTCAGATGTCTATTTATCATTTAATTTATGAGGTAAAAATCCCAGACATTTGCAGCTTCCAGCTGCTCAAATGTGAAGAGTTGCTGTTTCCTACTTAATATCACTATAAATTGAATATCTTTGTGTTGTGGACTTTTCATTAAAAGAAAATCAATTTAGGAGACATCACCTCGAGCTGTGAGAAATCATGACGCCCATTTCTCACAATTTTCCTGACACCTTAAAGCCTAAACAATTAATCTAAAAGAAAATCGACAGACTGATCGATAATGGAAAATCACCCTGAATCTGAAAACTGTTATGTGTTTAAAGGCGACACATTACCTCCTTTTACAACACACTCGAGTCAGCATGCACATAATCACTAAGAAATCCCCTCTCTCTAATTTCAAGGAGAATTTCTCGTAGATTCGTCGATCTGTGAATCAGCAGATACACTGACGGGACTGACAGGGAGATATGGAGTATAGAGCTCCCACTCTTCTCTTAATAACCCTGATCTGTACTTTCTGTTTATTCCGTCTCAGTCCAAATTGCTTCTAGGTGCGGCTTGTTCCAAAAGTAATTCTCCTCCACCATATTTAATTGTTTTATTGTGTCATTACTTCATGTTGCTGGAGCATTAACGCGCCGTGCATTCCACTATGCCTATTAAACTGTAATGGCTCTACAAAGCAATATACGTCGTGATCAGTCGCACACACCCACGCACACAAACACTATCAAACATACACACACTATTAAGCGCCAATGGTGCCAGAGAGTGATATGAGGCAATATTGCCGCCAAGCAATCTGATGAAGTGTGCAGAAACAGTCATTAGCCGAGTCCTCGTCCCTGTTCGGTTTACCACACACTTAACATCTTAACGAAGGAGCCGGCGTCTAATCACTTGCAGAAACACTATCAGAATTACGACGCACACGCATGCTCGCTCGCTTTGTCACTCATTTATTGAAACGAAAACGCGCAGACGGTTTCACTCGTTTCCCTCGGCTTATGATGAGACAAAGTGCGGAGAGAGTCTGAGAGGGTTGTGCATACATTACGGTGAGAGAAAAGTCTTAAATGTTTGTGAGTGAGCAAGAGGAAGTAATAAGATGAGTGGAGTGCGTTTGTCTGCTGAGAGAGGGATGATGGATTGTTGAGGAGAGGCAGGTGAGGCTGAATATCTCCCTACAGCGCCGGTCATAAAGCGAGAGAGCAGCCTCCTCTCCAACAACACAGTGAGATCAAATAACCTCCTGTGCCTCCAAGCACATACACACACACCTACACACACACACACTCAGAGGTGAAAGCAACATCAGTGGCTGGCACTGATATTCTAGCTTCGCTCTGTTTTAAAACATCCATCATATTTTTGAGCAGAAAAGGGAGGCAATGAAAGTATAAAGGCGAGCGCTCTTTGACACACTCCCCACCCTCCCTATCTCCTGCAAAAACACATACGAGTGCACACAGAGAAACACACAGCCGTCCGTGAAGTATGCGGGTGAGAGGAGGTGAAGTAAGATGAACAAGCAGGAGAGCAGGTTGAAGTAGAAGAACAAATCCGAGCGGGATGGGGAGGTAGAGAAACACGCCAAAGTGCTCGAGTGGAAGAAGGGTCACTGATGGGAGAGACTCTCCAGGGCTCCGGTGGGGGATTAAGGCCCGGTGTGTATGTATGTGTGTGTATGTGTGTGTGTGTGTGTGTGTGTGTGTGTGTGTGTGTGTGTGTGTGTGTGTGTGTGTGTGTGTGTGTGTGTGAAAATAGCAAAAGAAAGAAGGTATGGCATCAATCTTGCTGGATCTGATCGTTACTTTTTTTTTCATGACAATAAACCTGTGAGCGAGGCATTTTACAACCAGCATCCGTCACAAAGCCTTGACACCACCACAGTCCTGCTCCCCTTTCTGTCCCCGACAGTCATTAACAGGCCTCTCTGACTTCTCGCTTTGGTGCGTCATTATGTGCGCGCCCTCATCTGTGTGTGTCTGTCCACATGTGAGACTCCCCATTGCTACACAATGCGTGTGGAATTTCACGCTATAATCGGTTGGGGAACCGGAACACACAGCAAACAAAGCAATCCGCACAACAACGAGGCGCGCGCATAGCTTACAGGGCTGCAACATGCATCATGCAACACACACGCATGCACGCACACACACACACACACACACACACACACACACACACACACACACACACACACACACACAGAGCTCCTGAGCGAAGCTAGTGCTCTCTGAGACTCTGCACTTTGCCCTCTTCTGCAGATGGCCAATTACATGATCAGATGTAGTCCGTTTCATCGCGGCCACACACGAGACGCCGCACACTCAAACACTTCCATGAAAGCACGCTCACATACAGAATCATACGCCGCCACATCAAAAAAACATCCACCGGCATGGTCCTAGGGGGTAAATTCAGGATTAGGGTGTGCGAAGCTAAAAACAGCCAAAAAACATGCTCACATTGATATGGAAATGAGACCAATCTAACCACCGGCACAAATGGCTAAAAAAAACAGTTACTTAAATGGCAGAAAAAGTGTGTATATGCACACACAGATATACACAGAGAGAGATATGCATATGAATGGCATGCGAGGGATCTGTCCCAGAGCTTGGTTGTGCCTATCAAAGGCTTGTCGCTCCCAGAGACCAGTCGAGGCCCGGCCTTACACACTTAGCATTAGAATACATCAATGGCACAGGAATGGAGGCACGCAGGCTTTCATACTCGGAAAACCCACCTTCAGCCTCTATCTTCCCCTTTTCACTCCCTCTTTGGTCCATCCCAGCCCTCCACCCCCACTGTTAGCCCTCTCCTATTATCTCCCGCTCCTCTTACCCCCACCGGCCCCCACCAACACCACCTCCTCCCCATCTCCTTCTCCGTCTTAAGACTCCGCTCCCCCCTCCTCTCCAGAAGGAAGCCTTTTTAACCGTGACAAGAACTCAGAGCTGCATGGACCGTGACCACATAGCCATACAACACCAGATAGGGTGTGTGTGTGTGTGTGTGTGTGTGTGTGTGTGTGTGTGTGTGTGTGTGTGTGTGTGTGTGTATGTGACTGACATACAATAATCATAGTTAGGCCTGCCACTGCTCAGTCACCCTCGGTGTTTGAACAGGCGGCTTCAGATCCTGTTTAGCTCTGTGGGATTCACTGTCTGGCCATCAGCATTCACCCCAACACTTCACTGACTAACTGACAAACTCCACTTAATGGAATCAAACTTGGCCCATCAAACGTGTGTCAGTGCATGTATTTGTGTGTGTGTCTGTGTGTGTGTGTGTGTGTGTGTGTGTGTGTGTGTGTGTGTGTGTGTGTGTGTGTGTGGGTGTGTTCGCTCCGTCACTTGTCTGTCGATACCCAGAGACAGCCTCCAGCCAGAGAATAGGAGAGGGAGGTGAGAAAAAAACAAGCCGGCTCTCCTTTACTCTCTAATTACAAATGACAAACCTGCTACCAAGAGTCGGTCTGGCACCTGACGACGCATGATAACCTCTCAGCTCTCTGCCGATACTCAGACTGACAGACTGGAGGCTATTCAAGTGTGTGTGCTTGTGTATGTGTGAGCGCTCTGACTGACAGATTAAAACAGGAACAACAAAATCAAACAGCGTCCTGCCCCGCGGCTCTGATTTCCAATGACAAAGCAAGAAGTCTACGGCCAATATCTCACCTGTCTTCCTCATCTTCCCCTCTTCATTGCCCTTTTAGCTTCCCCATCCTTTACTTTTAGCCATCGATTTTTCTCCTTCCTCGCTTCCTTCCTTCCTCTCGCTCCATCTCGTCCTCCCTTCCTCTCGCTCCATCTCGTCCTCCCTTCCTTCTGCATCATTTAAAAACCAGCCGTTCTTCTCCAGATCATCCATTTCCTCCCCGCTGCGTGATAATGAGGTTAACACTGCATTGTGGCTTGTACTCTTACTGGCTAATATCTCTAATTGCATTGTAACAATATCAAAGGCCAGCTACTGCGAGTGTCATGAGATATAATACCTTCGCAACGCAACCTGTTCTCACACCACGCTCTCTTCTCTTGCACGGCCTCAATGTCTATTTTAGAGAAGCTGCACAGGGTTACGGAGGGCAGACATTAGAGGAGTGATGATATCCGAGGATGAAATCAACAAAAGGTCCATATGGTAGCTGAGAAGTGGAAGCTGGCGATTTCTGTGGCTATCCAAAATATCACATCATCTTGACCAGAAAGTTTATGAACAAGAATTAAATAAAAAGATTACATAGAGATGAATTGATATTGAAAATGTGCATATTTCAGTTGCCAGGTGTAGCTGCTATGTAGCTAACTGAACAAAAATAACATTAGCCTGCTACGAGTATGAAGAGTTTAGACTGAAGAAAACCTACTTGACACTTGATCTGAATGCAGTTTAACTTCGATGAAAACCAATAATACATTTCCAGAAAAATCATTTGGAGCTATTTTATGTTTTCCGTTGTTCATGTTCGAAAAGAAATCTACTTCATTTGTTTCTGAGAACTCTGCAACGTTGTTTGTGGACTACGAAACTTCACAGGTCTTTCAAACATCATCAGGTTGATTTTTGAGGGGAACTTTTCCTTTAACATTTTTATCTGGAGTCCTAAAATTGTTCTTTGTGAGGCTACAGTCACTACCCGTTTGTATGTGGTGACTGCTTTAGATTGGACAGAACAACAGATGGACTTACTTGTTACTGAAGTCTGAGCCGACATTGTGTTTGCTTATATTTTACTGTTCCAACCAAATTTTGTTAGAAATAGTTTGAAACTGGCTGGTACTTAATGAGAACTTATGAAAGGCTTAATATACACACTTAATAATGGATTAACGAAAGAGCTTGTACGACCCAGTCCAGCAGGAGTTACATTTTCCATGTGGGTTGTAGACGTTTGATCTTTCGTTTTTCTTTTCATGTTGAGTTTTAAAGTTTGTTCTGGACCTTGGAATGAGCAGCTGAGAAAATAATCTCACCGCAAGGTCAGTATAGGAGAAAATCATGAGATTTTTCAGGTAAATCGCATTTTTCCTTTTCACACAAATTTAATTGAAGGATCTTGTTCTTCTGTTTAAAAAATAAAAACTTTTTCATCTGCTATAAGAAGCCAAATTTCTCAAGCAAACTCAAATGTTGTCAAGCAGCAGTAAAAGATCTTGGCTTCCATGAAACAGTCAAAAAACTGGCAAAAAAAAAAAGTTCTTCGAAACAGAAACTGTGATCAAAGAATAAGGGAAGAAAAAGCATTGAATGCCAGGTTTTTGAACTTGAACATTTTTCGATACTCTCTGCTGAAGACACATTTTGATTGGCAACAGAAGGAGTTTCAGTATTCAGCCCTATGAACAGATAAACATGAGAACAACTTTAAAATGTGGCAAACAAAGTGTTGCAGGGAGATAAAGCAAAAGAGAGACGCAGAGAGACTCATATATACAGACACAAACACCAGCCTGAATGCACCGCCAGACATGAGTTCACGCTACAGGAGTGAGCTTACACTTCTTTCCATTCACCCTTAGCATTGAGTTAGCATTGACTCCCCGCTGAATGGCCTTGTGAAGGCGCAGGGCGATGCTAACCAGGAGGCACTATCGCTAGCCGCCCGGCTCCGTGGTGGAATAGCCGGGGCGGCATTGATATGGTAATGTCAGGGCTGTTTCAGGGCCAAAGCTTGGGACCGTGGGCGCTCTGTGATCCTCCAAGCCCAAAAAGGACAGATCTCCAGGGCATTGTGATTTCCCCAGTCAAGGCCCTGAGTGATCAGGATAAGCCCATCCATGCTGCTTTAGTGCTGTCACTCAGCCGCTATTGTGGTCATGTGAACGGCCATTTTCATCACAATTGACCTCGGTTTTGGCAGTACTGTTCTGCAGGGCCCTCCTTTCTCTATTCTTCGGTGCCCCCACCCCTCCTTCCCCTTCACCCTCCATCAATGATTTTTTTTTTCTCTGTCTGGTCTTTCTTGTTGTGAGCTCTCTCTGTCTCTTTTCTCTCTCCAGCAACAACAGATACGGCCGATGCAGAGTTAAACTCTCCCTATCCACGGCCCATCTCTGCAGCCCCATCCACTCTAAGAGGACAGTGTCATGGAGCCTTTGATTATCTGGAGTGATACTGTAGAAAATTGCAACGCGTGATGCAATACATATGCTGGGGTTTACTGTGCACCTCAAGGGGGAAAAGCACTCAGCGTGTTTGGTGTGTGAGCGACAATTTACAACACACACAGGGAGTGGGCGGATGGGTGCCATCATTCTGCTTCATTCAATCACGGTTTTAGCAAACATGCAAGTGTATGGTGTGTGTTTTTCCTATATGTTTGTGTGCGGGGGAACATGTGTGTGTGTGTGTTCTCTCTTTGCTTCACTTTATTTGATCAGGGATGGAAGAAAATAACAATGTACTCCCTTGAGGAATCTGTGGGAGGTAATGACAGAGACTGGCCCTGTGAAACGAGTTTTCCCTGTATGTGTGTGTGTGTTAAGGAAATATTGTGTGTGTGTGTGTGTGTATGTATGTGCATGCATGTGGGAAAAAATGGAGAGAGAGGTAGAAGAGGTGGAGAATGAGGAGTATGCATATGTATGGGTCTAATACATGTGGGTAATGTGTGTGGGTGGTATGCTTGTAGGCTGTCGGGCATTCACATGCCTCCTCTCTCGCTTTCTTTCTGCACCACACACACACACACTCATACACACTCATACACACACATATATGCACATACTAGGATGGGAGGAGAGTTTTGGCTGGCTGTGAAGAACTCTGCTCCATCAACACAACACATCCTATTTCACAACATCTCCTCCCACATCTCCCTCCCCCACTCCTCCTCCACCTTTATTTCTCTCTCTCCCGGGAAGTGACACAGAATTCTTTTTAACTGCAGTACATTCATTACAACAACCCTGCAACCCCCACATCCTCCATGCACTCCCCCTACACCCTCAAATCCTCCTCCCCCCCACTCCTATCCTCCTTCTCCCTCCGTGTGATACAAGTGAAATAGAGACGGTGTACGTATCCAGCTCCAGCAGCCATCCCGGACTTTCATTAAAAAACATGATGGTCGAGCAGGAGAGGGAAAGTTGGTAGTAGCAATACTGTAGTAGCAAACACTCATTCATATGCGGCCTTACTACAGCGGTGCGTGCACATTCCTGCGCCTCAAAGCGTAGAGCATACAGACGGCGTGGGTGTTAGCGCTGAGGCCGGCCAGCACCGCTAGCTCTCAGCCATCCTCATCATTCTCTCACTCTCCATTGATGACCATTGACTCACACAAACACATGCACAGACGCAGCTGCTGCTCATCATGTAAATGCATAAAAACACTGAATTTCACACCTGAGGTCATAAACATGGACGTATACATGGATTGAGGAGACCACACACGCACACACACACACACTCACACAGTCTGCACCTCACATATAATGTTGGATGAATAGACAATATGCAAACAGCAGGTCAATAGAAATTTTGTCAATTGCCATTTCAGACAATGCTGCAAATCAATGAGTAAGACTGCTTTATGGAAGTAATGGATTTCTGAACAGTCGTGATAAAGTACCTGATATTGTCAGGTATTTAATCAGCAGATAAGACAAAAACAGACTTTCTCATTTGGTTATTTCATCAAAAAATGATTTCCCCATAGAGTTTTCAGTAGGTAATAATTATAGCAAAGTTGTAAACACTGGAAATTGTATGGACAAAGTATCCTTGTTGAACCCAGGGAACCTGCACACTTTGCAGTACACGTTTGACAATGTTTAAACAATGTTATTAAAAATAGCAATTAATATCGATACTGAATATTTGAAACTGTTTCATTACTCATTTTCCACATTATCGATACTGATACCAGCTGCATTTCTCACTCCCTCTTCACACATACCGCTGCAGTGTCCATACAGGCGTCTTCTTAAACCCAGATTATCTTAAATTCCGTTGTGGTTTTTCACACAGTACAGAGGCCTTGCTATGTTTAACTTAAAAAAATAAATAAATATACGCCCTCGACGTTTTACTAAAATTATCCCCACGGTACAGGACATGGTATCGAACATCGACATTTCTCAAGGTATTGTACTAAAGTAAGAAATTTCAGTATCGTGACTGCACAAGTTTAACTGAAACGTCTTAAATAAGACATAAAGTGACAAAAAAGTGAGCACAAATTTTGGTTCATTAATACGTTTTTTTCCAAATGTACAAATCGTGATGATATCTTTATCAATATTGCACTTTAAAAATACATTAAGACTTCACAATTTCCAGAGCCCAGGGCGATATCTCAAATGTTTTTCTGTACTGTTCAACCAAAACCTGAAGATATTCAGCTTGAATAATACAAAACAGATACAAGCAAATTCTGACATTTGAGAAGCTTCTTTTTGGCATTTTAGCTTTATGTATGACTTGAGCACCACATCAATCAATCAAATCAGAAGTTGACAATTTTATTTTCCTGATTGTTTAATAAATAAATCAACTTCACTGTCTTCGCCTACCCCACGCAGTATATCATGATAGATCCTATTATATCCATTTCACCCACTTCTATTCACAGTACAGGTGCAACTTATGAATCATTTCATTATCTATTATATATTTTTACAAACCATTGATTCTTTCTTTTGTGAAAACCGACACAGATAATAGGGAGTAAAGAAATTCTGATATTGAAATTCCAATATTCCTATATTCACAAAATATACATACAGAAACACACATATTTTGCAAAAATCATTCAAATGTGTTCATCAATTACGCAAGATACACATGTAATAAAGGCAGGACATTTCCCAGTTAAACAAAAGCTTTATCATCCAGAATGACATCAGTTCACCAAAATAAAAAACCTCACCGGAAATTTAAGAATTTTTAATAACCACAAGCATCTTTTTCTGCATTATGTTTTTTAAAAAGCTTCCATATCACCACATATCAGTCAAAATTAAGCCCATATTAGTAAATCTGTAACAGGCCAATATCGACCAGTAACATCAGCCAACCAGTGTGACAGTTGGGCCGTACTTCCCAATCTCCCACAGCCCAGGGTGACGTCTTAAAACGCCTTAAAAGAGAAGCAGCAAGTTCTCACACTATAAAATCTTGAATGAATCAAAATGTTGCATTTGCTCAAAAATAGTCTTTGACTATCAAAATCATTCCCGATTAGTTATCTGTGCTGGAGTTTACATTTATCAAGAATAAAGATCAATTTAATTTTCATTGTGCAAGCAGGATTGTAAAACAAAGGGATTATTGAAGTCCCTTTATGCTACTTAGAAATGGATGACTAAATAATTAATAAACAATTACATTTTTTTTAAAGTAATTTCAGGCGAATTCAGGAGTCTCACAATCTGAGAAAAGAAGCTGCTCTGTGGTCTGGCGGGATGGCAGCAGATACTCCTGTATTGCTTGCCAAGAGAACGCCCAAACAACTAATTTTTTTCAGTCCTTGCTCACACACAGGCTTTGCAAAGACAATCAATGCACACAATGCCTGGAGAAAAGCCATGAAGAGCTGCAGCATCATATCGGTATTCAGCACATCACACGAGCTGACCAAGACGTGAAGCCAAGAGCAGGAATCCCTCACAAAGAATAATACACACACCTACACACACTGAGAGCTCATTGTCTGATCTGAAGAGAGACTTGAGAGTAGTTTGGTGATGCAGAGGAGGACAATGAGGAGGAGAAGACGTAGCGATGCCAAAGGCCGAGCCAACAGGAAAGGCCGGGGGAGAAGGGGGAGGAGGGCAGAGGAGCAGCGGTAGAGAGGGAGGAGGAACAGGCTGATACTTCCAGGAGAGGAGAGCAGTGTCTGTAGGACGCCATCGATCCAACACAGACAGAAATAGACGGGAAGAACCAACAGAGTCACTAAGAGACACACTGACACAGCGGTGCTGCTGACCATACTCACATCTGAACGGCAGGAGCAATTCATACATGAAAACTCTTCATTCACACACAGGCAGTCGTGTAAACACAAACTCAGAAACATATGGACATGAAGGCGGGAAATAAGTGCTAGGACAAAATTAAAATCAGCATTTTTTTTCTGAATGTTTACTGTGTTCAGCTTTCACATCAGTCTCCATATTTCCAACATCATTCCATTCATGCTCATGTTTTTTTCATAGTTTGGGGAAATTGTACCGAGCACAGTTTGACTTTAGAGGCAAAAAGTAACTTTTCTCATCTATTTTACTAAGCTGATGATTTGCAGGCCCTCTCCCCATCAGGCATAGAGCTTCCTGCAGCAAATAGACACGTGAGCAAACATGCATCGGTCTGCAGAATCTATAATTTATCTTGTTTCCAGTGGTAGTTGCAATCATGCACACACATACACCACTGGGCGATATGAGTGAAATCAGAATCAGGGTATTGAAAATTTGAAACTGACCCAGTTAGGCCTCTGCAATAAACCCAAACTCTATCCCAATATATGTGTATATCTATTTCATACCCAGATAATAACACACACAAAATAAACACATAATTTTGTCTCGGCTGGTCAAAGTCCTCCTGTTCTGTGTCACGTTCACTGTCGTCCATGTTTGTTTTGTGTTGCTTTCATGCCAATTTCCTGTCTGCACTGTACAGAGTAACACAAAGTGCCATCCATGTGATGAAAAACACTGATGGAGAGAGTGTTATTACCTGCAACAGCAGATAAACAAAGGAGCTTAATATGAAACAATAGATGGTTTTCAATCGTCACTCGACATGTTGATATGTGTCATGGGCCTCGATCTGATGTACATCACAATTAGAAGGAGCTCGGTACTACATTGCATTAAATCAGATAAAACAAAAACTTACATCAAATTACATGATATTGAGAGCAATCTTGAAATACTTTTGATATGATATTAATTGGCAGAAAAGTGTGAGTGAACTGAGTATGTCTGAGCTGGTTGGACAAAATATGCAATTTTATGCACTATGAAATGTTGTGATTGACAATTTCTTTCATTATTTTTGATAAAGAAATGATTGCTTAATTAATAAAAAAAAAAATCTATAGTACTGATAAATTACAGCCTGTTTTTGGGCCATTTATATAACATCGGCAGTGGTGAAATTATAGCCGATCAATGGGTGCAAAAAACATAAAATTTAAACTGATTTAACAAAAACAAGATTTACAAACGCCGGCATAGGAGTTTTACCATTCATCAATACACAAAGAGACGAGGAAGACAACACATTTGTAATTTAGAATACATGTTTAGTTGGTTTTTTTTTTTAAGACAAAAATGGGAAATTTTTAGTTATCTTATTGGTTTCTGCCATTAGATGCAGATAATTATCAGTAATCGTATTGGCTGAAAATAATCCATATCCTGCATTTTTAATTGATAGATTAATTGATGATCATCACTAATCACTAGGTATCTATTACAATACAGTTACACTGACAAAAGCCAATACACTGTGCAATTGATGATTATGAATTTTTGTCACACAACCTAACAAACTCACAACGGAAGACCAAAACAATAACAAGAGAATGCAACTCTAAAAAAAGGTTTAGGGCGATCTGACCTCATTTTCAGGGAACGCCCGCTTTCTTCTGTTTCAAAACTTCCCATAACCTTGTTGACAAGCAAATCTGCGCGACGTGATCAATAGAGTGATGTCACCAAAGATGGCTATGTCGATTGGCTGAATTGCTTCATGTTGCTCTGTCTTGGATGACGTGTTAAGGAGCTTGTGTCAAATGTTGTGTTTTAATAGTTCAAATGAAGACAAAGCCATAGCATTCGAAAGATAAAGATATAGATTGTGGATCGTGATTGTGATAAAATAAATGTCTTTTTAATTAACCTGAAACTGTGTGAATTCCTGACCGCCTGACTGGTTGGTTTCCACTGACACATCACGCTGGTTAACAGTCAGTTTTACTGACTGGTTGCTGTTGCCATCAGGAGCAGAGTGCTTGTGCAGCGAACATTTCTGCCTCCCTCCCTGGCCTGGCTGGGACTGATTAAAGCCTTCTGCTGAAACAAGGTCATAATTCACTTAGCCATTTCCCAATTTCCGCATAATTACCCTCCTGCTTCACTAACAGTAACGCGCGCGGACACACCGCCGCGCACACACATTCGCACCAACGCTCCGACACAAACACATTTCCTCTCTGATTTGTGTCATTACTGAGAGGAGAGTGGTTAAAAGGTTTCAGAGTTGGCCTCTTAGTGACAGCTTAAATGGATAAAACCTCAATTAAAGACTCTCTCCCTCTCTGCTGCGCTCTCTCTGTGGATGGAATAAGCATAATTCTGTGTCCTCTGCAGTTTGTTGAAGTGAGGGTCTTGCCTTGCCTCTTTTTTTTCCGCCCGCCTGCCAAATCAAACCTTCATAATCAAGACTTTCTCATATCTGCCAATAATGGTTTCTCATGAAAACCTGTCACAGTGAAGCTACATTCAGAATGAAACTGAACGAAATCTTCCTGTGTGCTCACAGTTCAAGTCTGCAGTTGTTTACGCCTTGATGAAGCAATAACAATATTCATAATCAAAGCTCAACAATAAGCATCATTTCTGCCCAACGAGCAGTGACAATAGATACTTTTCCTGTCAGAATGCCGGCTCTCCTCCCCACTGTTCCTGGCCGGTGACAGTTGATTCCTGGTGTGTGTGTGTGTGTGTGCGTGTGTGGGTTTGATTAAAAACAGGTGCATTTTCACGTGCAACTATATTGTCTTTATGTGGACGATTCCTAATTGTCGTGTCGGTAGAGTTTATTAACGCTCCACCACTTTGCTCTGTTGTGATCAGGCCCAGCATATGGCCTCAGACTGCCACTACGCCGCTACCATTAGCCACATCACTAACACACCATATGAGCATCTGGTGTGTGCGTGTGTGTTTGTGTGCAAGAGCTGACAGTCTGCATTATTAGTACCCCCCCCCCCCCAAAGCCCCAAGAGTGCCGGCGAGGAGTAGAGTAGACATCACATAGAGAATACTTGCACACACACACGCACACATACACACAGATACATAAAGCGCTCTCAAACAGCTTGTAAACATCACAGCCTTGTTATTAGCACCTGATTACACTGCTGGAGCTTAGGCAACGGCTCAGAGAATAATGTTAATATCAACAACAGCATCGAGTGTGTGTGAGTGTTGTTGTGTATCGCCTCTGGCCCATCGATGTGGGATTCGTTCTCTGCGGACAATTTGTTCAAATTTAACACATGGGCGGGAAAGATCCATTCTTGTTTCGCCCCACACGTTGCCCAAAATCTACGGATAATGAGGTAAGACGGTCATTCAATAATTTGGCTGTTCGGGAAAAAGGTTATTCATCCGCCTCGGACGCTGATGTTTTTACTTAAACCAGCACAAACTCTAACACAGCTCCTCTTGTTAACGCAAAGTGATTTCTGAGATCCAAACTGCCCTGAAAATATATTGTAATGGTACATTACTGTCGCTGTTTAATCTGTTTTGTAAAATCTACATCTTCTCTCTATGCATTTATCCATACAGTCAGTGAGTGACTCCAGATTACCTCCAGATTAGGGGTCTGAATCAGAGTATCTCACAATGCGATACAACCCCAATATATCGCACAAAATAACACCATCATCACGATACAGCGATTCTGCGATTCTTAATACATTGCAAGACAATCTTCTACAATACATCACGATGTCTGTGTCACTAAGGAGGAAAAAAATCCCCCTAAAAAGACAACAGAGCAGGACACATGTAATAAATCACCGCATTATGGCGTCAGTTTCACAGGTTTTGACACATGAAATGAATCAATGTAGAAAAAAGTAAGATTTAACTCATGCAGACCGCAACTTGTCGATGCATATTATTTTTTTTAAACATCGATATTTGACCAGTGGCGATATGATATATTGCTGTATCCATATTTTGTCCCAGTCCGACTCCAGGTTATGCAGAACAGCGAACCACCAAAGGAGAAGCCAGTATTGATGTGCTTGACTCTGTGAGAGCTTCAGTGTGTCTGCAAACAAAAGTCCTTTAACTGCAGGATAAAATGGATCCGTTTAACTGTTTGCATGTTTTGAGATCGAAAACAGTCTGGTCTTTATGTGTGCCGATCCATTTAGCTGGAACAGCTGTGTGACATTAATATGTCATACATCCGTCCTTTCAGCACCAACCCATTCAGCAATATCTCTTTGATCGTCTGTTTCTGCCTGAAGATGGATATCTATCATCTGTTCAGTGCCGTAGTTGCCGTTATTGTGTTGTTTTGCTCAAGTGGCTTGATAAGAACATATGCTTACTCCCGCTGGAAGCACTGAAGGGGAGAAGGTTAAACCAAGAAGGCCATTTTGTTGATGGTACTTCACGATATGTAGCCTAACCGTTAACACGCATTTAGATGAGATGGTGCCATTTTTCTTCTGGTTAATGAAAAGGTGAAAACTTTCCCTCTGCAACCAGTTGAAATCTTAATTGCTTTGGGCCTGTTTTTTCAGACTGAGGTGTTTATGTGGAGATTTATATTGTGAGGGGAGATGGCAAGCACAAGGAGGCCGATCAGGTGATCATCCTTTAATGCCCCTGCCCAAACCCTAACTTGTTACCAAGCATTTACGTCAAGACGGTTTTTCTTTTGGTTATTGAAAAGATTTAAACCTCCCATTTACAACCAATTGATATCTTAATTGTTATTCTATATTGGCTTTTATTCCGATCATTATTCGAGTATGACCCCTCCATGTAAGGGTAGCGATTGATACGGTCCCAGAGAGGTATGGGACGTGCGTCTGTCTGTGTACACTCATTTGAAGCTTCTCATTTATATTCTGAGTCAACGACAGGAAACAACAGAGGACAGGTAGCTTGTTTATCAAATGTACTCTCTCAAAAGAGGAGAAGCCTCATAAATCACATCAAAAAAGTCAAGTTTGACATTTCGAGAGTACAGAAAGGTTGGGAAGAAACTATGTGACACAGAGAGGGAGGAACAGATGAATATAAAGGCTTCAGAAAATAACATATTGTATTTACAGGCAGCACACAAGTAGCCACATTTCCAGTTTTTTTTGTTGAAGACCAGAGTAAAGTCATTCTGACTCAAATACATCAAGGAACTGCTGCTGCTGCCAACATGAAAGTGACTGGCACAGTTAAGGAGTGAGCATGGACCTTTGTGGGAACGGAAAATAAACTGCACCACATTTGGAGCTCACCCCATTTTCACACCTGTGCACACCTGGCCCGAACACAGGTGTGGCTGTCAGCCTGTCGCTTTCAGAAAAGTTACAATAATTGGCCGACTCGGGCCCGTCTTGTCCAAACACCTGAGAGGAGCTTTTCATCATTTTTAGAACGTCCAAGCAGCACTTTTTAGAGAGCGTACAGCCACCTTAACACAGAGAACAGCAAGAGGAGCAATCGCTCACATTCTTCGCCTGATTAAGACTGACCGATCAAACTCACGGCATGCTGGAGATAGCAGGTGTAGATGCAAAGAGAACTCCACATAAGAACCACACCTGGAGACACATATATCAAGCACTGATCAGGAAACTAGTCCTAATTGTTCCAAAAGTCTCACAGACAGACATACTGAGATAGAGATATTTGTTCATCCTGTTAGGCAGAGAGATAAAAGCACTTTATCATCAGCTTTTTTAACAGAGAAAAGTCATCCTGTCTGCTCCGGGATTTAGTTGAGCTGCAGCTGCTCAGAGCTGTTACGGGCCCCAGCAGGTGGCAAACGATATGATAAGCATGCATGCACACTTCGGCAGGTGTCGGTATTAAATACAGAACATTTGATTTAAAACAACATGCACTGAGAGATATTCAAAGATACTGACTGGATTAAAATTTGCTGTAGGAGCCAAATAGGGCTTGGTAATACATTGTATTATATCGTGGTCGTGATATGAAGCTACATATGATCTTAGACTGTGGATATCTTCATATTGCAATATGGCATCACTGTTTTTTACTGTCTTTTCCTGGTTTTAAAAGCTGCATGCATTACAGTGATATTGTCAACTATAACGATATACAAGCGCAAATTGATTCTAAATATATGCGACCGTTTCAGTACTCATTTACTACTGCATCGACACACTGGTACCAGCTGTGCCTTCTCACTCTTTTAACACATTAGCTTTAAAGGCCTAATGTGATATTCGAGGTTTAGTACAGTCACTGTGCTGCTCTTCTTCAACCCAAGAAAGGAAAAGTCATGTCTCCTTGTCAGGTAATAGCCTAATTATATTTCTCTTTTAATAAAAAATATAAAATCGTATGCCATCAGTCTCGCAACAATTTTTCCCCCTGGTATTGAAAAACTGTAAAAATTTGACAAGGCATTGTATCGAAGTTAGAAATTCACAAAACACTACATTAGAGTAAAGTGATGCCATTTTCTAAACTACGTACCACTATTCCTTCATCCCTTCAATGCTTCAATATGGAGGATATAAAAAAAAGAATAAAATCCAACTCTGCTGGCAAGAAGCTTAAGAAGCCTTTATTATAATGGAGATTTTATACTGAAATCTTTAAAAACATTGACAATGCATGCTAAAAATGAGCTGTGTAGTAACCCATGCATAGCGGTACAAACAGCCTTCTCCACTTGCTGCTGTGTTGCCTACCAAAAGGCACCTTTATCATGTTTTGTTTGAACTTCCGGAGCACGCTACACTTTTTCTTTCTATCAGTATCGAGGTATTTGATTTGCAGCCCTAGCATATGAAGCGCTTTTGAAGACGTTTCAAAATATCGAGATGTTGTGTGTCCTGATAAAGCCTAAAAATATCACAATATTATTTTTAGGCCATGCAGTGATATACAAACCTCGATCCAAACATGCCATTCATGCGTCATGTAAAACAAATACAGCAATCACATGGGACATAACAACCACGAATGCACTGTTTGAACCTCAAAGCTCCAACATCACATATCTTCCCAGCGCTGGACATGATAAAGGGGAAAAAAACAAACATCTTGTGTACATTTACGGCTTGCTGTGATTTGTCACTGTCATGAATCATATAAATCACCGGTCCAAGCATTGATAAGGACACATTCCAAGTAAATCCATATCACATTATCAACACACGTCGGTTCTGCATGCATTATCCTTGATGTTTCAGCCAAATGACAAACAGATACCCACTGATCACGAAAGGCTGAAAGCAGTGTAAAAAAAAAAAAGAAAATCACAGACGTAATTTAAACTAACACTCATTCTCATTCAAAATGAGCTCTTTTGCACAACATGCAGTGTTAAATGAAATTATTTCTCTTCAACATTTATCGGTCCAAGAAAAACACAATTTACTTACTCATATCTAAATTATATTTGGGTGCTCCATCCAAATAGATTAACTCCCCCTCAAATGTATCATTTCAGATTTTTCTGTATTTATTATTTCTCAAATTTGAATACTGACTGAAAAACCTGCAAGAGCACAGCATTCATGTGCACTTCCTGGCTTTTGAATTCACCACAGCCTGCCACACAACGCCTCCACCTCCCTTGAGTCTGACAACCAAAAATAAATTCTTAACCTATGGGAAAGACTGGCAGTGATACTAGAGAGTTTTCCATCTGCACATCTGGCTGTTGGCTGTGTGAAATACACATTGAAACAGGTTAAAAAAAAAAAAAAAAAAACCTCTTTTCCTTGTTCATGTTTTTTGCTGGAAATTTCATTTGCAAAAACACCTCAAATAGTTATCTGAGGTAGGATTGTTTTTAGACCAGAGCAGAGTTGGGAACTGGCCGATCCAATATTGGCACGGGGTGCTGAAGTAATGTCACTGTTCCACAGATGACTGATCTTTTTTTCTCAATTTTGAAATGTCCTGTAGACTGTAGCCAGACTTGAAATAGCCTGTGATTGTGGTGTGCCGTTTAGCTCAGTGGGTAGAGCGGGCGTCCTATGTACAGAAGCTTTGTCCTCGCTGCAGAGACCCTGGGTTGGAGTCCCAGTGCTGCGTGTCACTCCCCTGTTTCCCCTCAACCTGTTTCCTGTCACATCTTCAGCTGTTCGAGGCCAAAAAAATATTTAAAAAAAAGGAATAGCCTGTGATTTTCTCTATGTTCACCATCAAAACACAACAATAAAGTAAAGATAGTTCTTTAATGGTACAAGCTCCTCATCGGTCATGTCACGAGCTGTAACTCTCGTAGCATTGCTTGCAAAAAATCACCCATGGAGGAGAAATTTGAAATCCAATCTACACATCCATTTAGTTGGCTACATTACTCCATTGGTATGTTAACAAAGACTGCTAGTCAATAAGATATGGGCCTTCAAGATTGACTACTATCTAAAATAAGCAACTAAACACATACTAGTACAGCCCTTAAATTCAAATAAATTGCTCTGGTATAGATTTAAATGTAATCAATTTTGTTAACCGCTCATTTACTACAGCCTTATGAAATCTGATCCATGAACATATAATACAACAATTATAGTCTTAATAATAGTAATAATAATGAATAATATTCGAGCTAGAACAGCTCTGGTATCTTTGTCTGTATCAGTAAATATCCAAACTCAGCTATCGAAACTGAGGAAAAGTCGATCGGTGCATCTCTATTCTCGCCAACCGTTCAGAGCGATTTCTAGCACAGACTCTGAGAGGCTTGATAAACACAGCCTGCTAAGCGTCTCTGCAAACCACTGAGCAACCAGCACGGAATAAGCAGTCACTTAAATCAATACCAATCCTGGACGGGCATTTATACCTCTAAGACCCTCACTTTGTGTCAGGCTTGATCAGAACTGCTCGACCAGCTCTGACTCCTCTATAAGTTTGTTCTTAGCAGAATTGCATCCCTGAAGTTCCTAAGACAGCGCTTCCTCTGGATCCGAACCATTACAGTGACCGGTTAGCATTTGATTCGAGGCTGAGCAAGCCCAAACGTTGCACATCAATACTCCATTTTCACAGCAATGCCTCCGATTAGTCGATCATGTAAGCGAGACAGCGTTTGAGGAAATGAAAAGAGCCAATCAAGAGATGTAGAAAAACAGGGTGGGCTCGATACTTCAGGCTTGTCTTTTTCTAAAGATCAATGTGCGTGTTTTATGTTTGTACATTTGTACATTTCTAGGACCTACACGGAGGTGTGCTTGAGGTGTCTTTGGTGAAAAAATCTCAAAGTGTATAAGAGGAGAGGGGAAGAGTGGCGAGAGGGAAAGAAAAGAACAGAAAAGAGAGGAAAAGAAAAGAAAAGAAAAGCAGGGTGAAGTGAGGTGACGGTGAGGGAAAACCAGACCTCAAAGAAAAGCACTGGAAAGATTTAGTCCATGTTCATTTGACAGAGAAAGAGTCACACAACAGTCACATTAAAACTCACAGCTCCGAAAATACCACCTCCCCAAGAGTGCTTCCCCATCAGGCAATTGGAGGATGAGAGAGGAACAGAGAGGTGTGAGCACACTCCTGAAATCTAGCTCATCCCCAAAGAGGGAGAAAAAAAAGAGCACGTGAATAGAGGACGTGAAAATAATTCACTTCTTTACCTCCTTTCTTATTCATGTCCCTTATTACTCGGCTCACTTACCAGACAGTACACGTCCAATCAGAAAAATTTATTTACTCCTACGCACGCAAATAGACTGAGCGAGAGAGAGAGAGAGACCATTGGATCTTATTATGCAAACAGTAGTCATCCATCACACAGGTGTTCCCTATTGCTTTTAATTAATGACGCCTGTGCGAGTGTCTGTACGCCACACACACACTTTCACACCCGCACATCGTGACACAAACCAGATATCCATTCACCTGGACACCATGTGGCCTTGTTATTTGTTACTAATGAACAGTGTGTCTGTATAACTGTTATGATGATCACTGAGCCTGTGTGTGTGTGTGTGGCTCGATTTTACACGTGCGCAAACACGCATCGCAGTGGTGGCTGACAATATGTAGCGGCGGCGCAAACATCTATGATGGATGGGCTGTAGGCACACACACACACACACAGACACACACAGGCGGGCCGTGCGCCTTGTGATAGTGAGTGAGTAATACTCTCCTTTGTGCACATATTCATAAATGTAAATGTTGTTGTCCTAAGTAGGGCTGGGAGACAGATAGGTTTGTGTTGCTGTCAAGGGGATGGTTGATTGGCCTGCTTAATCCTCTTGTCTGTGTCTGCGTTTCCCTCTCTCATCCACACACACACACACACACACACACACACACACTGGGCCTGTGTTATGGCGTCTACTGTGAGAACTCAGCGTGTGGATCAGGGCACTGGCCAAGCATTATTATCATTATTATGATGACCCTCTTCCCCCTGCTCTATTATAATTCAGCACAAAATCCATCTGTATTCTTCCTGACGCCCTCTCTCCTCTAACCAGTCCCATAGTATTTCTCTCTCTCTCTCTCTCCCTCCCTCTCTTCTCATATTCTTGCATTATTTCTCTCCCGCCCTGCGTGACGTGTCTCTGCACACTCTGACGAGCTGGATGAATATAAAGCAAGTTCCAACTTGGCATCGATTACCCCGCGTACGCATGTGCATTTGTAAAGGCGGCAAATTCTGCTTGCGATAGCTGGCTGCGTTCCAGTGGCATGCGTCGAGGTGACCGTGTCATTGCTACACACACACGCAAAGCTGCTGTGTAGAAATGCTTATGTTTATTTATTCGCAACCTAATCGCTTCCGAAATATACAACAGATAAATTAAGAGATATCACCAGATATCTATTATGCAAACCAGTTATCTGCCGCCTTATTAGATTACACACATACACATGTATATGCACGCACGCACACACTCGCAGCGGTGGTTAATTGCCAGGTGGTGGAAGATAATGTGTGATTTAACGGACTGATGGATTTGTTTTTGTTTCCGTCACCCATCAATGAACAGAGACATCTGTAACGGGGCAAACACGTGCGCACACACACACAAGAACGCACACCGTCATACACACATCCATGCCAAGGGATATCAGTGACAAGTGACTGATAGGCAGTGGCGACAGCCTTTGTGCAAGATGCACACGCAGGAAATGATCCATCTTCTCGAAAGTAAAAAAAAAGTACACAGCGGGGACGTGTGTGTGTTTGTGTGGGTTATCTTCATAGATCTATGTGAGCATGTGCAGTTGGAAGCATGGGTGTGTGTGTGTGTGTGTGTGTGTGTGTGTGTGTCTGTGTGTGTGTGTGTGTGTGTGTGTGTGTGTGTGTCTGTGTCTGTGTGTGTGTGTGTGTGTGTGTGTGTGTGTGTGAGAAGGAGTTAATCCTTGGTAACAGTCTCAGCCTGTCTCCTGTGGTTGATGAGTGGCTCGGGGTCAGAAGCTGGTTGAGAAACTGCAGGGTCCTGAGGCTTTACAATGTGTTTACCACTCAAACTGACAGCTATACTACAGCTTATTATTGGCCTTCTAAACCTCCACACAGCAGTGCGAGTTAGAGAAACTCCAGAGAGGCCGATTCGCCAGCGGCTAGAGAAAACGCCAGCCAACCCCTACAAATGCTGGATGTTGTGTTGTTGAGTGCAGAGATTAAAATAAATGCAGGAAATGGGATCTGAGCTGTTGGAAAAATGGCTCAGAAGTGTATGAAAGAGTAGATTAGAGGGGTTATCCCGCAGTGTATCTGTCTTTTGTGTGCCACTGTCCGTCTCCCCTTTGTCTCCTAATTCAATAAGTAGGCTGAATTGAAAAAGTTATCCCCACTCACTGCTCACACGTCGTCACTGTTCATGTGTGCACTGGGAAAGAGAGGGCAGGAAGATGGGATGATGAAGATGGGTCCGTCGAGATGCGGTGTTCTTTAATTAACCACCGTCTTTTATAAAAGACACACACACACTAAGACTCACACTGCAGGGGCTAAGAATATTCCACCGCTGGGATAAAAACCGTATTGGCAGTGAACGTGTGGAGAGGCAGAGGAGAGACTGCAGGGCTCTGCAGTACTAAGGGCCTGGACGGTCGGGTTAAAGGTTAGGCTGCTCCAGACTGCCTCAGTCCTCCCACTGCTTTGTGAGAAAAATCCACTGCAGCCTCTTTTTTTTTTCCTTCACAGCAAACAGTCTGAATAAAAAAAGCAGAAAAGCGTCTACGAAATCGCTTAATTAAGTATACGTTTCATCAAGCTTGAAACTACTCCTGTAACATCAGCTGATTACACCGAGGTCCCGGGTTCACGTCTACTCCCCCTTCCCTTTATGCCTTTAAGCGCATTATCCACATTTTTACCTAAATCAACTTCTGTCTCTGATATGATAACCGAAGGTGGAATTTCATTAGCATTTATTATCAAATTATTACACAGCGAGAAAGAAAAAAAAGTACAGAAATTGAAAATGAGGCCTCTCCACGTTGAGTGTTGCAGGAAAATATTGTCTCAATTGCAATGGCAGCAAATGTGCATGCAATTTTAGCGCAGAAACAATTTTCTCACATTCAGGAAAACTAATACTGTTTACCAGAAACAATAACCTTATGTCTTCCGCTCGTATTACGTTACACTGTACTTCATGTATTGTAATTCTGTTGTGACTGAGGCATAAATCCACTCGCCTCTCACCGTTTTATTCCTCGCTGTAAACCAAAATCATCGGCCTGGAGTTACTGTCGTCGGACAGAATCATTGATCGTCCGCCTGCAAAAACAACAGAGTATTTTTCCGGGATTTCATATTGTTTTACGTCTTTAATAAGCGCGGTCATAAAATGTGAGTCGCTGTGTATCTGGTGCTCATCTTAGGAGCCCAGTAAATTCTGCTGAGGAGGTAAATACCACAAACTGAGATGTCTTGAGACGACGCCTGGTTGCTGATATATAGCTTACACGCAGACAGGACTCACTGCAAGATGGAGAGCGGAAGGGAAGGTGTGTGTTAGCGTGTGACATGCGCCGTTGTGCACCTAAAAATTTGGCTCGATCGTTGCATTATTTCGCACGAACATTCGAATGCATGCGATCACACAACAACTTTTAAAAAATCAGCCCTCATTCGATTACAAATCATTCAAATCTGGCTTTTCGGTTGCAGATTAACAACCTTTCTCTGCATATTTTGGACAGGAGGGGAAGCGACTGTGAATTTTAACAAATGAGGTTTGGATGTTCAGATCAGGACGCTGCTGAAACACAGCTAGCAAAGCATCAACTTGCAAGGTTTTTCTGTGAATTGTTTGAGGAGAGACGAGCCTACAGTGTGCTGCTGCAGACTGACGCTACATTCTTGAGGATCCAGCAGCAGAGCCATGGACTCTCGAGGACAGTATCAGAAAGGCAGCTCTCAAAAAAGAAAAAGAGCGAGAGAGAAAGAGAGTGGGGAAAAAGAAGCCTTTTTTCACTTCTTGAATCGAGATAGGGGCGAGGAGCGAGGGATTAGGTGGATAACAAAAAGGCCAACGGACTGAGTGTAAACAAGAAAGGGGGTTAGAGAGGGATAGAAGGAGAGAGCAAGTTGGAGAGGGAGCGGGAAGGAGAGATTGAATAGTGACACTGCTGCAACACAATGGGGTCAGGATGAAGAAGTGCTCCTAATTGAACCAGATAGAGGAGAAGACAGAGAAAGACTGAGAGGAGAGGAGAGCCACATGACGGGGAGAGGAGGAGAGAATCACACGTGAGACTCTTCCCTTTTCTCCATTTCCACTCCTCGACCCTGCACAGCCGAAGGTGGAGGAAAAAAGGGACACAGGCACTAAACATGTCCGGCCGAGGTGTTAAAAAAAGGATGACTTGAAGCCACCTTGACGTCGCAGCGGGGGTCTGACAGAGCAGTCTGAGAGTCATGACAAAAAGAAATAGCTTGAGAGAAGAAAAAAAATCAGAGGCCTGTTTGGGTAGTTTGTGTGGGATTTCTTCCACTTTGAAGAAAACACAGAATGGGGAAAAAGGTGGCTGCTACAACCCTGATGAAGCATCAGACACGCAATCAAGCAAAGCTCTGAACAGCAATAAACCAGTGTTGGGTGCAAAGAGTGATGGTGGGAACCTGGAAGCCAAAGAGGAGAGCAAACATTTCCCTACCTTCCTTTTTTCTTTTTCTTTTTTTTTTAACCAGATAGATCACACACACACACACACACACACACACACACACGGATGAAGAGTGCAGTAGTCGGGGTCTTACTGTATGTTGGAGCTGTTCCAGTAAACGGAATGCCTGTTGGCTGACACCTGGACCACGTCCGCCCAGGTGAGACTCGTTAGCACCCAGAGAGACAGCGCTACCAGAGCCATGCTCCCGGCTCCTCTCTCTCGGCCTCCGGTTCCCCCCTTCGGTCTCTCCGGCCACTCTCTCGGTCCCTTCACCCCACCAAACAACGCGACTCAAACATCCCAGCAAATGCCTAACAGACGAGAAGAGGAGGAGGGAGGGAGGGGGGAAACAAAAAAAAGGCTTCATGCATGCATACAAAAAGGTTTTCACACACTCTGGTTAATAACTGTTATAAAACTCATAAACCCACCACCCACCACCACCATAAACCAGCGAACCCCCTTTTCCTTTCCTTTCCCCCTCCCCAGCAAATCCTTCAAAACAAGGATTGGGGGTCCTTAAGCAGCTGCGCCCGGTCCTCTCTTCTCACCGGGAACTGCTGCTTCTGAGCCCGCCAGATGAGTGTGGGAGGCCGGTGTCGGGTCCAAGCGGGAGGTCGGTCCTCCTCCGGGCATGAAATGGTCCAGTCCGAGAGTTGTGGCGTCAAAAAAAAAAAAAAAATATTAACCAAGTCCTCTTCTTCCTTTATAAACTATCTGCGTGCTTCTGCAGTTTCCTCTTCTTCTTCCTCTTCTTCTTCTTCTTCTTCTTCTTCTTGTTCTTCCTCTTCTTCTCCCTCTTTTTTCTCCGAGAGACTCAAAGCACGCGGAGCTCTGTAATCGCTGCGAACAATTCAACCAGCCAGTTTCATGAGGTCTTCAGGACTCTATCCGACAACCATCGTTTACGGTGAGCAGCCTGCCCACCCGTCTCTCCTCCTCTCTCTCTCTCTCTCTCCTCCTCTCTCTCCTCCTCTCTCTCTCTCTCCTCCTCTCTCTCCTCCTCTCTCTCTCTCTCTCCCCTCCTCTCTCTGTTTGGTAGGCAGCGCTCGTGCACTCTTTGGCTCCGCCCCCCCTGCGAGCGACAAAAGCGCATTCCTCCAATATTGTGGCCGAGTCGCAGCACATCAGGCATCACTGCGACTCAAGTTTTTTTCTCTCTCTCTTCCCTCTCTCTCTCTCTCTCTTTCCTCTTGTCAACTATTCGACCTCCAGTGCCGGTGTATAAGTAGAGAGCTCTGAATCCGTCTGCAGTCACCATCTGCAGTCTATATTTCAGCACCCCCCCCCTCCTCTCAGTCATCCCTAGCCACACACACACACACACACACACACACACACACACACACACTTTTACATTTTTATTACAAAACCCCTAAAATACATTCACACACACACAGAGAGAGAGACACACATACACATGCATCCTCCTGGCTGAGGATCCCCAGACACTGTAAGTCAGTGTAGTACAGCGATATCACCATGAAGCCGACAATCCTCTTATAGATGCAGCACGTTCGCACACCTTCAGCTGCCAGGAGCAAATGTTGGCAGTTAACGTTTGACTGGGAATGGGAAGCAACACAAATACAAACATGATATATATAAAGTTCGGTCAACTATAGTAAACAATTAACGAAGAAGGGCAGTTTGTGGTACTAAAGCCCGGAAACCAAGATTTTCATGTTTGGTTCTACGACATCATCAAATGTCACGCGGTTTCATCAGAAGGCGCTAGCGTTTCTTAAAAACAAGTGGCGGTTGCTAACTGCGTGGCTAAATGAGACCACAGAAGTTGTCACGGACATTAAACGTCATCACATCGAACACGGAGACTCTTCTGCTCAGCAGTCCGTCTTTACAGGCCGTGAGTTACAAACTATTCTAAACTCGAACTTTACAACTTGTAGGAGGATCAATTCATAGAAAACATGTATAATAATTTTGTAGTAAAAGTCCTCATGGGGGTGCGATTAAGTGATGCAGCTGTTCTGTAGTCTATTAACATTAGCTTTTACTCCAATTTTTTTAATTTACAGTTTGAAAATCAGTGGTGTTCATCTGCGAAAATTATCTCGCTGAACAAAATGTGTAAGTATCACCTATGTACGCTTATTTCAGGCAATATTTCAAAATCCATTTAAAAAATCTCATAGGCTTTTTGTTGCTGTGTTCAAAGACTTCGGGGCATTTCCAATCATGCTTGTGGCAACAAAAGTGGATACTGTCAACAGGAAGTCGAACATTTCCAGCTGTGTCTGTGGCGAGGAAACTTGGTGTTTTCACCAAGACCTCAGGAAAGTTGTGGTCATATTTTTGGCTACAAAAAAACAGGTATTTTTTACGTGGAGTCAGGACTCGGGGCTCCAACTGTGGTTGTGGCGACAAAACTGGTATTTAAGCCAAACAATGATTTTTTTTTCTCACCCTAACCAAGTGGTTTTTGTGCCTAAACCTAACTTAAGTGAAGCACAGCAATGTGACAAAAGAAACAAAATTGAACTTATATGTGCTTTAGCGGTGATGTGCTTCACTGACATGTACTCTGCCCGTTGGAGTGTTAAGTTTTCATTGTGAACCGCATAAATTACATTTCAGATCCAAAGCAATTAAGTCGTAATACAGCCCTTGTCGTGCAGGTGTGATGTATATTCCTGTAGCTCTGTCCTGCGGAGACGAGGTAAAACGTTCAGTAATTTGCCCCCCTCCGTCGCCTCCGCCGCCACAAGCTGTGCGTCTGAGGTGTGTCTGTGCGAGACAGAGGAACAGGCCAGACAGGCGGAGAGACAGGAGGAGGGAGTGAAAGAAAGAGAGAGATACCAGATAAGAGAAAGATTGTTACAGTTTTCTCGCCGCCTGCTGGGAATGAGTTGGTTAAGGAGAAGTCAGGATGATTTATTGGGGCAAAAAAAGGAGGGAAATAGGGAGACGGAGAGCAAGAAAGAGAGAGAGATGAGATGCCATCGGGGAATCCCTCTGTCTTCTCCAGTCCTTCCATCCCTCTCACGAGCTGTCCATTCAATCCCTCCTTCTCTCTCTCTTTTCTTCTTCTTCTTCCTTGTCTCCTCACCTCGTTCTCTCCCCATTTCAAATGCAAACTTTTCTCCACTCCGCGCTCCTGCCTCTGCTATTTTGCCTCCGTCTTTTGTTAGCTTTGTCTCTCGTGGTCTACCTGTCTCCACTGCCTCTGCCTCTCCCTCCATCTCGCTCTCCGTTACAGCAGGCTTGCAGCTTTTTTAATGAGCACTCCTCCTTTGCCTCGTCTCTGTGCTCCTCTGTCCATCATCTCTCCTCAGTCTCTCCTCGTTGTATCTCTGTTTATCACCACGCCGCATCATATAGTGTCACAGCGGTGCCATCGAACACCTGGTATTGTTAAAAATACATGCCAATATGCGTATATGCATACCCTTACCTACCAAAAACATTCACGCTCCTCTTTTCTGCCATTAAGGGATGGGTCACCAAAACTACAAAAATACATATTTTATGATGAAGCACTAGTGGCGTCCACGGAGACATAGATTAGTGTCTCTTAAAACGTCTGCTGTCATCCCAATAAAATCCCCAAACTGGAATTTCACTTTTGGTGGTCACAACATTAAAAGAGCGTTAGATGAGACGATCACAAGTCTCAAGGCTGCCAAGCGGGTGACCGCAGTTCGACTCTGTGAAGAGATTTCCATCCTCCTTTGTGGCAACCAAAGCTATTTTGCACGGGAAGGCGGACTACGTTTTATTTTTATTTTTTTTTAAAGAGACCCGGAGACAGTTCCAGTCGTTTTGTTGATACTTTAAAGCCAAACCACAATGTTTTCCAAACCTTATCCAAGGGGCTTTTGTGCCAAAACCTAACCAGACCATGAGCAAAGCACTGCGACAAGAGGGAAGTAGAGAATCAAACCTAAGCGAAAGTAAAGTAGCTACATAAAGACAGAATAACATTTATTCTGGCGATTGGGCAACAAGTCCAGGACATCATGCATCGATTTAAAAGGAAATAGGCCAACACATAACCTTCATAAAACTGCAACATGCTGCTTTAAAAGAAACCTCACTTTTCAGAATCACCAGAGAGACTTTATAAGAAATGAGCGAGAAGGTTCCTTCCTGACCTTGGGAACACACGTCTTTGATGCAAAAATAAAAATGGTCCGAATCAAAGTTCGCTAAACTGCTTTTTCAAGGGCTTTCAAGTTGCCTCTCTTTTAAGCGAACCAAACTCACTTAGGTGTCATCTTGCGACCTTGGAGACCTCTAAGTGCAACCAAACATTTTCATTGGTCACACCGCTGCGGCTGAAATGTAGCGGGTTATTTTTCAAGCAATTCAGATTGTCCCAGTTTTTTAGTGCTTGTAATTCAAATGAAGAAAAACCTGTATTTGCACCTTTATTCCTGTTTACAATCATTTGCAAAATGTGGCGAGAAATTAAACTAAAATGTGTTATTGCACGTTGATGATTAAGTCAGATGCACCAGTGCAACCAGTGTGAAAAGTTACTCTGCAGCTCGGCGTAGATTATTTGTTATTATGCAACCAAAGTCATGTAATTAGATGATGTGAGGACACAAAGATGTAAGTTATAGAATCTGGTCAACAGCTCCAGATTAAGCTAGAGAGTGGTAATATGTCATGACACCACCTGTGCACAGCGCGCTCTGTGGATGGTCCAGAACAACAACCATGCTGTTTCTGTTGTTTATTAAAAATGTCTTTATCCTTTATTGTTTTTGACAGTCGTCTCAAAGCCTCCTCAGATGAGACCACAACTTTCTGCCCCGCCACATTCCCCCAGAATTAAGTGAGGAAATGCCCTTTAGGTGAACCTTTCAATCCCAGCCCATAGAGCATGGATGATTGACTGTACGGAGGCCACAGGAGGTTGGTTATAAATATACCACGCGTCCACATTTGAAAGGAAACTGTAAATCAGGTGCGAGAAGACAAAGTTGGAAATCGAGCACCGACGGAAGCAGGAATTCTGCATTTTCTTTTTTTTTCTCGGAAAACAAAACATTTCTCGCTTTCTCGCATTTTCTTTGAAACTGACGCTGACATTTTCTGTTTTCGGCAAACGCCCCTGTCAATTCTAATCACCCAGGTTGGATTTTCCAGGCGTGGGCTGCGGCGCTATTGGATTACTTTTGTATTGGGGTTATTATGAGAAACGACCTCGGGGCTGACTGCATGCGGTGACACTGAGGCTCTTATGACATTTCCAACACAGAGCCGGCCAGCAACACATCTGTCAAGTGCTCCTTTCTGCAACCTCGAAATCTAATCGGAGCTTTCTCATTGCACTGATAATTGGATATTAGGCCCCAATAGGACTCACATCCCTCTTAGGGGCTTCCCTGGAAGTAAACAACACACATATGATTCCGGCAGGACCCTTGTATGTACATGAGCATCATGTGAATATACAGTAAACACTTCATATATTTTGTACTCTTCGTATGTGTGCTGCATTTCAATGGCATTCTTGAACCGGGAGTCTCTTTTCTCACTCCGCCTCCCCGCTCGCTGTGTCTTGGCCTGCTTCGCTGTTCACTGTTGTGTTAGTAAATTGTACTGACACTCCCCCCGCCTCCTCGCGCTCCCTCACCACCTCTGCTGCTCTCCCTCCCTCCCTGTCCCTCTCTCACCCGACTGACTGACACGAATTTTCAATCTCTCTGTTTACCTTTCACTGCTGTGCCTAAAACAACACTGGTACGGGCTAAGAGCAAGGAGGGGACTGGTGGTGGTGGTGGCGGGGAGGGAAGGGGTGGAGGAGGTGGGGGGGTGGAGACAGAGATGGAGCTGAGTACGACAGAGCGAGGATAAAGGAGGATGAGGAGGAGAGGTGGCACTAAGATCGGATGGGAGCAGGAGAATCGGCGAAGAGGGGGTGGAGGCGAGGCGGCAAGGGAGGCGGGTGGCGGGGATGCAAAAAAAAAGTGCAAAAAGAGAGAACAGGGCTTTCTCTGTGTTTTGGTTGGGGTGGGAATCCAAGGGGGAATGAGGAGAAAGAAGGAGTGAGGGGTTAAGGGAAGGAGAAGAGGAGCTGATACTTTTGAACAGTCATGCAAAGTGAGCGAGCGGAGGGGGGGACGCAGGAGAAAGAGAGAGGAGAGAGGAGGGTGGAGGGAGGAAATGAAAGGGTGGAAGAGAAGGTAAGTCAGAGTTGGGAGAAAGAGTTAGATGGGGCACAGAACATTAGGAGTGCAATGAGATATAGAGAGTGAGGGGAGAGGGAGAGATTTATAGAGGTGCAGAAAGAGGGAGAGGACAGCAAGAGTGATGTGTGGAGGGAGAGAGAGAGAGAGAGAGAGAGAGAGAGAGAGAGAGAGAGAGAGGTTTCTTTTTTTTAAGGAGACGGCAGGGATGGAGGGAGAGAGGGAGGAGAGGGCGTGCATGGAGAGAGAGAGAGAGAGAGAGAGAGAGAGAGAGAGAGAGAGCTCAGAATAGATACGCTCTCAACAGCATGAAATATTGAACGAAGGAGACCGAACACAAGGAGGGGCGAGGAAAATGGAGGGACTGATAAAGACAAATACAATCGTTTTGTGTGCGAACGTGTGTGTGTGTGTGTGTGTGTGTGTGTGTGTGTGTGTGTGTGTGTGTGTGTGTGTGAGTGTGTGTGTGTGTGTGTGTGTGTGTTTGTTTTTGGAGGCAGAGGAAGGAGATGAGAGAGAAGAAGAGTAGGTGACAGGAATATGAAGAATAGTTGCTAGTGGCTGGAGACTCTCGCATGCACACACACATGCATACACACACACACACACACACACACACACACACACACACACACACACACTGACACACAAACTTACCTTGCTTTGAGTTTAGATTACTGCCATGTGCGGAGAAGATGGAGTGGAATTTGGTGGTGTTGAAAATATCACACTGCAGAATACGTTTCATCACTACTTGCACCCGTCCCAGCACACACTCACACACACTCTCACACACATGCACCACCATCACCACCACCTCCTTTGATCTCACTTCTCACTGATCTTCTCTCCTTCCGTGTCAAATATTTAGGCTGCATTTGGCAGGTTTGACGAAAATTACCATGGAGAAATGATTTTATTTATTTAACTTCCACATCAGAAGTCAGTGTCAGTGCAGCTGCGAGAGGATGATCCCAAATTCTCAACGAAGGGGGAGACCGGCACTGGTCCAAAAAAAAAAAAATCTGCTGAGTTCCCCAAATTTTCTGACATTATTTTTAATGCAGTGAACCTCTGCCGATAGATTTCTGAGGAAATGACATTAGCGGCTTGTTTGGAAAAGTTTAGACAGTGTAAGAAGACACTTTGTGACATTCGCACACACAAATCCACGCTCAGGGTGATGAGTCAACACTCCCACTGCCTACTGTTAAAGCGTCAAGATTTTTGGGGGGATAAATGAAAATATTTTATAATTAATTCAGCTGTGCAGCCCTGCAGGGGAATCATCATCATAAGCCTGACAGGTGGATCGTTTAAACAATAGCACTGATATATCTGACGAGCATCACATGCCAAGAATGAGGCACAATTGCCATCCTCCTCGCTATCACACTACAGACAAAGACCTGCATTCACTTACTCTGCTCTTACTTTTAACCAAAGATCTTGACATAAATCAGACAGAGCGCATCAGTGAAGGGGAAGATGAGTTTACAGTGACTGAAGAGGAAAGAAAATGAGGAAGAAACAAGGCCGCAGTAGTAACTGTGGGTGTGCTGGGCTAGAAATGAACTCAACACACTCGACTTTAACTCCGACTGGCGAAATTGAGTTTACACTTCCTTTGGAAAACAACACAAGTCTTTATTTTAAGTGCTTAAATGCAAAATAATGGACAGATGAAAGATGGCGGCAATTTCTAAAAGAAATAAATGACTAAATTAATGAGCAGCACATGCAGTTAATTTGCCCACAGAGGTAATTACTCACCCACTAAAAATAACTGACATCATTTCATAGTTCATACTTTTAATTTGCCACTACAATGCCATTAATAACATTTGTTTAATAGAACAAAAAAGTCCACTCCGCCACGTAAACAAAATGTGATAGATGCAAACAAACACACAAACGAGTGTGGAAAAAAAACTCTAACATAAAGTATATAAGTTAGGTTGGACAGTTCGTTAATGACTTTAACGTTCAGCATGTAACTTCTGCCATGAGGGCTCTCTCAGTCAGAGCAATAACGAAAAGGGATATGTCTTGCAAGAAGATGATGAGACATGCGAGTCAGGTCAAGAAACGAAAAGTGAGCTTTAATAACGTGAGCCATTGTGCAAAAATCAAAGTCCAGGCAACAACACTGACAAAATAGACTAATGAGGAACACAAAAACTAAATACAGGACAAACCGGGATAAAACGTGCGGAACACAAACAAGGGCAGAGAACATCAGGAGCAAACGCAGAGACACCAGGAACTACACCAGGAACTACACAGGACCGGAGAAGAGAGGAGGCTTACCTGTCCGGTAGAAAACATGCCGGTTCTGAATCCCTCTGCTCCTGAAGCTCTCTCCATCTTGTAAATGCCACCTTCATTTTACCTCTCTTCTTGTCCCATAATCTTCTTGGGTCATTTGGTTCACCTTTCAAAGCTTTAAATGGCCTCGCCCCAAATTACATAAAAGATTTATTGACCCCCTGTGTGTCCGGGGCGTTCTCGAAGATTTGCGGATGCAGCTCTTGCTGGTTGTTCCAAAACCCTGGCTTGTGGCTAGAGGTGACCGGGCACTTTGCAGTCAGAACCCCCAGACTGTTAAAGCACTGCTGAAATCAGGTAGGGTACATCATCAGCACCGTTTACATCTTCTCTTAAAACCATGTTTTTAATAGGAAGCACCTATGTATTCTTGATTAAATTACTGGGTTTTATCAGTTTCCCCTCACCCTGTAGCATATTTAACCTGACGTCCTACAATGTTTTATAATCCTTGTGCTGATTAATTTTTATGAGCTGTTCCATATCTGCTGTCTCTTGCTTCTATTTTCATTTAAATCACTTTGTAATATTGTCCAGAAATGTGCCATATAAAACAACGTTTGTTAACGTTTCTGCTTTGGAAGGACAGCTTTTGAGACTGAATGTGCGGCACACTGCGATGAATAATCGTGCTCCATCACATGTGAGCGCGCACAAACAAACACATAAACAATCAATCAACAGTTGAGCAGCTCGCTAGTTTGCCAGCTTCCTTCCTCATTATCTGACATATGGTGTTTTCTGTGTTCCCTGCGAAGTTGCAACGGCTGTGAGTTTAAGTAGTTAGTGGACATGATGCCATCGGTAAGCAACCAAATGAAAAGCACTGTTACCTGTCATCAAGTTGTCATCGGTCTAATCTCTTGTCAAGGCTTGAGATGTTTTAATGTGGAAATGTTATGTGTTATAGCTTTAATATTGTCTATGAAAAACAACGGCAACAATTTATTAAATGTGCGTCTTACCATGAAACCATAGCGGACATGAGATTGTTGCTATCTGCGGTTTGATAAGTGTTTTCTTGGGTTGGCGTTTGTTGACCGTGCCGTCCAGAACATTTCATTCACATCATCTCAACACTTATGAAACCAATCAGTGACTCCACCTGTCATGTGGATATAAGCCCCTCCTGTCAGGATAGACATGTGTAATCACAGAATGAAGTCAATTAGAGCTCCTACATCTATATTGAGTCAAAGTCCGCTGGGCTTGCTCCGTATCCTGTACCTGCCACAGGGCATAATAGGATGTTAACTGTGTAATTATGCAGTACACCTGTATTTGAAGAATCTTTGGTGTGTTTCTACTCATTTATTCAGGTTCCTATTTTAATTTGTACAAATTACAGAGCTGACAAGAATGTAAAAAAAAAAAAAAAAAGTTTAGGCCAATTAAGTAGATAGTCATAGCAATGTGTGCATTTGTGTGTGTGTAGTGTCTGTGTGTGCACCGCAGCCAATACTTGTATAGGAGTCGTAGGGCTTTGGGGCTATTTAGACAAATGTTCCTGGCGCCTCGTATATCACAAGTCTCCGCACTGTATCAGCCCCCGTGAGTGTGCTCCTGCAGACAGCACAGAAACACTGAAGACAGCAGGTATGCGCACACACGTGGACAGACTAACACACGCGCACACACACACACGAGAACCTCCCCTCCCCCCTACGGATGCACCGACAGACACACACGGAAAAGGAACAGGTGCAGGTTGAAAAAGCCAGCTGCCACCCGTTTCTTTGTAACATCTACATTTCATCAGCCACAGCAGCGGAGGCAGCGGCACAGGTGACGCCGAGCCCAGTGGGCACTGAGATTAGGAGAGTGGGAAGAGATTTAATTTACACTGTCATCTAAGGTCAGATTTGCATTTTCCTTTTATTGCTAAAGGTTAGGTATTCCAGTGGCTAAGCTGATCTGAGATCAATGCCTGAAGGCACCTTCCTCACTCTAGGATGGCTCCTCAGAGCTCCTGGCGGTGACAGCATATCTGTGCAGGAAGTTGAAAGGACGGCGGGGGGATATTTTTGCCCATTTGGACCATCATTGGTAGCCAGTCGGTGTCCTCTGCTCCTGTATCTCTGCCGCTCGCCGTCTCTCTTCTTGCTTTCTTTCTCTCTCGCCTGTAGCTCCCTCTTTGTCATTCTATCTCAATCCCCTTATTTCTGTCTCCACTGCTATCTCTGTCGCCCTAATGCTCCCGGCTTCCTCCTTCCTTGCTCTATCTCTATTTGCCGCTTGCTCGGGGCTCCCTCTCTTCCCTCCGGTCGGCCGCTGTGAGGTAGTGCTGTCAGGTGACACCCTGGTAGATTAACCTCTGACCCTCAGCTGGAGGTGGGACCGATTGGGTTGTAATTGCTATCACTGTCGCCCTGTGTGTGTGTGTGCGTGGAGGTATTGCATTTGTGTGTGTGTGTGCGTGCGTGTGCATCTTTGCTCCATTCGGGCAGCATGATGGCTATCTGGGCCAGCAAATTTAAAGGGTGAAATGCATTCTGGGTTGTGATGGTGCATTACGGGTGTAAGTGGGTCTTTGGTGTCCATACCAAAAGAGGATAAGAAACCATTTTTGCTGCTCTCAGCAAACTGGAGCTTACTGCTGTGTCCGGAGCATGCATATACACAAACATGTTAACACACACACACACACACACACACACACACACACATATAAAACACAAGACATAAATACAAACTTTTGTTGTTGTTGTTTTGTTTTTTTTTGAATGGCACCTGATTTGTGCAGCGGCGATTCAAGGGCCTCCTACTGCGGCTCTTCTGATCGGGTTTGTGTGCACGGGTATCCATGTGTGCAGGATACTTACCACCGTGTGTGCGTGCGTTCGTGAGCGCCACACGCATGTCCATGCGAAGATAGGGTGCTGTGAAACAGAGGCTCTGACTCCCAGCAGTCTTTTGTCACACTGACTGACTGCTGAAAAGGCTGAAAGCAGGAAAGCCATTTCAGACTGTGGGGCTAAATGATGGCAGGTACTCGGATCAATCCGCGGCTCGCTACAATAACATAATACAGACCAGTCATCGGCCGCCCTGTCATCTCTATCTGAAAATGCAATTCACACAGCTCCCTCCGTCTCTCCACCTCCTCCTCCGACTGCAATTCAAACACTTGTGTAACTGTCCCCTAAACCCAATTGGCCCTCATATAGTGGAAGTACAGCCAGATTTAGTGCAAATCATTTACACAGCTCTTTTTTTTTTTCTGCCTCGTGTCGCCCTCAATTTGTTTACAGCCACTGACAAATTTATTGGCTCGTTGTTTTGGGGGTGGTCGTGGGGGGGCCCCCTCGGCTTTTAATGTACGATTAACTTGGAGTAGCCGCGCATTTTCTGGTAGTGTCGCTGCTACTTCTTGAGCCTATTGATGAAATTAATGGCCGGAATGACTAAATGGGCCGTCACAATACAAGGCTCTGGAGACTCGCAGGGGTGGGCAAGGCTTTTACGCCGGCCAAGCGCTAACACAGTCAGCTGCAAAAGAGACAGAGCGGGGGGAGAAAAAAAATGTGGTTTTTTTTTCAAGGTGAGGCAGGAAGATAACAGAGAGAGAGAGACATCAGATGGCAGAAGAATGCATAAAGGATGGGGAGAAAAAGGGGGGGAGAAAAGGGAGCGTGAGTCGGGGAGGGAGAGGGAGAGATAGTGAGTAAGTAAAAGCAGGTCTGGTCCAGGTGGGGTTCAGACAGTCAGTATGTTATTTTAGGAGGGCAGAGGGAGGGAGAGCGAGAGAAAGGGATGGATGGAGGGAGGGGAAGATGAATGTAGTTAATTAAGATGAGCAGGCGGAGGAGACAGTGTGGAATTACACAAACACTAATTAGAGTCTTCGTTAGGGGGCACGAAACGAGAGCAGCGCATCCATCATCGCAACCCTCCATCCCTCTTTTTCTCTGCCGCCTTCCTTACCTCCGTTCTCTCCACTGCTCTCGCTTTCGCATGGCAACCATATTTCCTCTTCCCCGCTTGCCCCCGCCGTCTCCAGCCCTCCTCTGCCACTTTCTCATCCCACACCTTCCTCCATTGCCATCTCCATCTCCATTTCCATCTTCCCCCCCTTTTGCCTTCTCAATTTTCCCCAATCGATCCCATCAGCAGTTAACTAAATAGGCGCAATTTAGCATCTGGAATCAAAGCTACTCGCTCTCTCTCTCTCTCCTCCTGCCTCCAACTTTGATTTCTATTCTTTGTTGTCACATCATTCCTCCTCTTTTTTTGTCACTGCTCCGGGAAAGGGTTTCTTCTCCACCCCCACTTCCCTGTTACGTGCTGACAAACACACACACACACATTAACTGTACAATGTCAGCACTATTCTTATTGTCTCTCCAATCCGGTCAATGCCTCCTCTAGTCTTTGCCGCTCCTCCTACATACAGTACACACAGCACTGTAAACTACTTACCTCTTCTTATCCTGCTTTCTCCCTTCTTCATCTTCCCTTGCTTTTTTTTAAACACACACAGGCTCCGAGCACTACTGTTGTCCTCTTTATCGTCTCCCCGTCCTCCTCTGGCTCATCCCTCATTCCCCTGCTCTAACTGAGGGAGCAGATCAGCCTGTCACTGCTGGCGTCTGCATAGCTCTCCCCTCATGAGACCACGGGGATGGAGGGAATAATGAGGGACACTTTTGGATGGAGCTGAGGGTGGCCCATGCCAGTTCTTGTTTTTGGCATTCGTATACGTGCGCGCAGCATGGAGCAAAGTAATACCATACGCGCCATGTAGTCACAATGCAAATGATGATACAATGGTATCTCAAATGATGTTACACGTTCAGCCTGTTATCCGCACAAATAGTATGTTTGCGTAGATTTTACTACCCTCCAGGAAGCTGCGGGTTTCAGTTCTCACTTCACAGCTTGGAGAGGTGAAGTAGCTGAGTTACTTTTGTAGACATTTATTTTGTGTGGTAAAGGGGCAATGTGTAAGTGGACTTACATCTCTACAATGCTTTTCCAGTTTACTGACCTTTACAACACTTGTCAGATTCACCCGTTAGTACACACATTCATACACTGATGGCAGAGGCTGCCATGCAAGGGGCCAACCTGCTCACCAGGAGCGATTTTGGGTTCAGTACCTCGCTCAAGGTTACTTCAACATGCAGCCGGGGGAGCCGGGGATTCGAACAAGCGACACTCCGATTACTGGATGACCAGCTCTAAGTCCTGAGCTACAGCCACCCTCGTGCAAGAATTTTACTTTAAAAAATCAGAAATAAACAAAGAAATATCAACAGTGTGAACAAACTTATGATGCATTGTGCAGTGCATGTCCAGAGCTCCTGTGCTAGCCGTGTGGACACTAATACTCACCTGGTCTTGAGTTCCCGGTCCGAACCACTAGCCGCAAAGATAACTGAGCTAACTAGCTGCAGGTAGCAACAGGTAGCGGTTACTTTGGTGGGATGCTGCCTCCTAGGCTATTTGTTTTGATTATCAACTTGACAGGTAGCCAAATCTTACAAATTGCACCTTTAACTACCTAAAGTAAAAACAATTTCGAGCCATAACAGGAACGGAACGATTCCTTATTTTTTATGTTACCCTTGTCTCTCCACTGTAACTGATCCCCAGGCATGGACTGGCCATCTGGCGTACCGGGCAATGCCCGGTGGGCCGACGCACATTTTTGGGCCGGGCTGTCATAATTTAATCAAAAATGTATGTTATAAATCATTTTTATCGAACGCGACGGCCCATTGGTTGAATTTTCTTGAAGGACATTGAGCTATTTCAATGAAATCTCTCAGCTCTCCTCTTTTTTTTTTTTTTTTTATTTAAATCTTTTCTAAGAGCACAATTTAGAGGGGACGGACCATTGGTCCATCTTCAATATAGACAGTGGACTGAACCAATCAGGATATATCGTACGAAAGCGGCCCCACCCCTCCCTGGCTGTCAGCTGTAACTTCTGCTCGTTTCACTGTGTTGAGCGTGAGGAGTGGCAACGTGGAGCAACCATAGAGTTGCGTGCTAAGAGAGTGAAGAATCTCACTGTGCTGCAAAATGTGCTAAAATCCCAGACATGTGCGCTGGAGGGGCTGCTGTAGCCTCCACGTCCTCTGTGACAGCAGTGCTCCAGCAAGGACAGGTGGAAGGTGAAGACAGCAGCAGCGGGCAGGGAGAGGAGCAGCCAGAGATGCAGGCTGACTGACAGGGACAGTGTAGTACAGCCGGTAAGCAGGTAGTAACGTTAGGATAATACAGGGACTGTGAGGTGATGGAGGTAACGTTAGCTCTATTACATGTAGGCTAGAGTTCTCAACGGGTCGGACCGGCCCGACAACCCGACCGGACCCGCGGGTTCAGGCCGGCTTCGCGTGTGGTGAAGAGACAATTGATGCTGGTATGTCGGGCTGCGTCGGGTTCGGGCTTAAAAACCCGCTGGCCGGGTCGGTTTGTAATTTTCAGGCCCCTTGAAAACTCTACTTACATGAGAATGATGAGCAATGACGATTGATTAGTATCAATATTAATTGGTATTGCATAGTTCACAAAATCTGGCAGCCACGACACCTTATTCTGATAAAATAGCAAACGGTCAAGGCTGAGAAGTGTTGGATGAGCAGCAAGTGTCCATTTTAGGCTCCATCATGGCATTTTAGATATTTAGGTTAAAGGTGTGTTGACAGGCTGCATAGTAGTTTGAATTTGTTGCAACCCTCTATGCTGTGGTTAAACATGTTTTAAAAAAACAGATTTTAAAACTGCTAAATGATAAATAAAAGCTTTGCAATTTAAGCATTACTAAAGTAAGTGTAAAAAAAAGTATAAAAGTATTATTAGCAAAAGGCATGCCCACATTGAATAAGAGTAACACAGTGTTAAATGCTTTTAAGACAAGTTGCTTTGCATGAGTTCATAAAACAGCCCTGTTTTTAGCCTGATAAAAATGCATGTAATATCTTTTTAAAGGAAGGGGCACCTTTTAACCTGGAGAATTAGAATTGAGCTGCTATATCAGGGAAATTCAGAAAATACTTATTCGAGATGATTTCAATAAAAAGGATAAAATAATCAATTGAACTACACAGAGCAGACAAAAGTGGTGGAGTTAACAATAGACGCTAAACGCCTGAGATTTAGGATGCTGATGATACATAATGCTTGAAGTAGAATATACCTAAGGAGGTAGAACTATGTGTTGAGTAAATGTACTTATTTGCTTTCCACAATGGTTCTTTGACAGACTTCTAAAGACCTAGTTATAGGATTGAAAGGGTTTGTGAGCGTTTTTCCAGTCAAGTCAGTAAACATATGCAGACCTCACAACAATTAAAGTTGGGTTTGGGATAATAGTAAAATACATTCCTTCGGGGAACACATACATAAATAACAAGTCGGATGTGCTCCGCTAATTATGAGGGGCCGGTCTGAGCCAAAAATGCCAGGGCCGATTTTTTGTCCCAGTCCAGCCCTGCTGATCCCCCTTTTGAACAGCCCCCACTCTTCTCTTTCATCCTGACCACTAGGAAGGCAGGCTCAGGCAACACATTCATCAGGCAGCCACCACCACCGCAGACTTGATCTTTATGTGGTGCATGTGCAAAAGAGCTCAGTGCTCACACAGCGAGACCATCCTGATGGATAAACCTCCCTAATCTCAGGTTGAGGAAGAATACATGGCCACACTTAAGCAAATACGCGACACTGAAGCTCCGAGCCGAGAGTCGATACTGAAGTCAAAGGGCTGTACATGTAATAAGAACGACAAATAAGCACACGTGGCAAAATGTGCTGAACACACAAAAAGGCATTAAAAACAGAACATTTGTTGCACAGTACATATATGAAAACACATATACTGTATACAGAAGAAAGTGTAGATCCGCAACACATACGTTTGTGTGCCGACATAGGTTTAGTTAAAGTTGTATAGCAGTATTTAGAGCAAGTTAACTGAGGTTGAAGGCTGATGTGAAAAGCCTTTCTAATTTGGGTGGGAAGAAGATTTCCAAAGAAGAGGGGCTTGGTGAGAGAAGGTCCTCCCGCCCACTGATGTTTTATTTGTTTTTAAGATGGTGAGGAGACCAGCACATGGAGATCTTAGAGCCCTTTGGCAGGTATACAAGGGCTAATTAGAGTTGATAAGTATGGGTGGTGCAAGTCCGTGTAAGACCTTGGAGCCTGAAATACTCTCTACTGCAAAGAAGAAGACAAATCTAAGAGCACACAGAGGAACATGTGGCCACTACTTCAGTGTGAGGTAACTGGCGGCTTGCAAAGCTTCAACACCGCTTGTTGTGTGTGTAAGTCCTTTACAACTTTGAAATGGATGCAGGATTAGAAATGACTGACACAAGTGTTTTTCTTAAATTAACGTAATGTTTTTATCACCTAATATTGTGGGGTTTGTTTGGGGGGGGCGGGATATTGTGCCTTTGTTAGAGAGTTGACAGGAGAGAGATGACAGAAAATGGGGGGAGGGGAGCGATATGACTTGGCTTCTTCGGTCAAGTGGCTGCTAACACTTGGAGTGTTGCTTGCCCACTGGCAAAGGTCAAAGCCACAAGAGTCTAGAAGCCAGCGGAGCTTATCACAACCTTCTTGGCCTAATCAGGCGTTGGCACACACTGCAAACAGTTGTCAGCGTAGAAACACTGCTCTACAAAGATCTTCATCAGCAGAGCTCATCATCTTAACTAAGAACATGGCAGGTTTCTCTTTTTCAACCTTTGTGTTTCATGCCCAGATTTCAACATGCTGGGTCAATATATTCGAGTGAGTATGGATTCTTTTTTTATGCTCAGGAACATTTCAATTAGACTTTTAAATATTTTAAGATCCACTCCAGACGTTTTGAAGACTAATCAATTGTGTGTCCGACATGATTTCTACAAAAAAAAAGCTTGATTTTTTAAAAGTTCTTGAAAGTACATTTATTTCCTTCCTCCTCGTTTAAAAATTCCATTTTCTATAAATATGCAAATATTTTTTTGAAATTCATTAGCTGAACACAATCGGTCTCCAGCGTCATTGAAAGGTTCAGTTCTAGGTGTCTGTGCACTGGAGGCTTTCAGGGTTTCCACATCACGCTTCTGTGTTTCTTCAAAATCAGTCATGAAGTCACAAAATCAAGTTTGATTGTGAACATCTTGAGCTGAGATTGAAGGTGAGCATGGAGAAACTCTCCTCCCTCAGTAGACGAACCTGAAAATCATACAACTTTAAACTGAACATACGTCATTCTAAACAACGAAGCATTCAATATGAAACATTCAGGTGAAGTCGCTGTTAGCAAAGCACATTTTGACCGGAGGACACTACAGAAAATCGTCTCTGGAGGAAGAATTGCAGTGGGAGACACAGAAATGAATTTTTCTGACGTGAGCGAGCTGCTGCCTTCATAACCAACAGCAGCGTTGGGCTAATAGCAGTCAACAAAGCCCATACAAACATTAATATTGTAACTCTCAGGGCTCCTTGCGTAAATATTTATCATTTACCTCTCGCTCTCCGACCTTTGACCCAGGCAGGCGCGTTGTGTGGGCTGCCTGCTGCAGGGTCACAGACGACTCCCGTCTGTTTGCGGTGCGCTCACAGTTGGAGCCCACTAACAAGCTGGTGTCTACCTGTCCGTCATGTCTAGGTGACCCCAGAACACCTGCAGCATGGTAATGCACCGACTAGACTGTAATTCACAACCAGAGGCGGCCAAATAAGACGGAAAAGGTGAGGAATTTCAGAAACATTCAAGGTATTTTTCCCGGCTTTAATTTTCAGAAATGTGAGCGCCGTGACTCGGTCAGTCTGCCGGTCGGTCTGCTACTTCGGTCCATACTGAAATATATCAACCTCTGGATGGATTGCGATGGGATTGTGCACAGACGCTCGTCATCCACCGGAAGATGACTTTGGCGATTATGTGACTTTTCCTCCAGTGCCGTCATGAAGCTGACAGCGGTGGTTCAGAGAAGAAATAGCTTGATAACTGTTGGATAGAGCACCAGGACATTTGCTATAAATATTCAAGGTCCCTTCTGGATAAAATCCAATCAATTTGTTTTGCCCATTTCTTAGATCCACCAGTAGGTCAAGGTTCCCAACTGCTCTGTGAAATATTTCAGCATCTACTAGATCGACTGGGGCAAAACATTTTGTACAGGCATTTTAAGTTTCCAAACTATTTCAGGACTTCAGTCCTTATCCTCAATGAAATATCTGAACAACAACTGGATGGACTGTTAGAAGTGGGCACAGATACAGTGTTTATGATGATTTCTCTAACAGAGCCCGGTGAATTTTTTTTTTTTTGGTAAATGACTAATTACATGCTGATCTGGTATTCCCATCAGTCTGAACAATACTTTAAGTTTAATTTACCTAATGTTTGCATGCTAACAGAATAAAATAAGGCAGTGGACATATACATACAGACTTCTTCCTCCACCTGCATAACATCTCGTGTTTCCCCAGACCTTACAGCAACTAGAGGGGATATGAGCAACTTACACAGCTCAGCAAACTATATGACAAAGCTTTAATGTGGAAATGTTACATATTGATGCCTTTAAGTAGCTCCACCCTTACAGATCCAGCCTGGCTGGAGACTCTTCGTCTGGTCCCTATAAAGATTCGGTTATAACGTATTTTCGGATCAGTGTATGGTAGATGTGTTTGAGTGACACTCGAACGAGGAATTTCAGAAATCGTTTCCATCTGCAGGCTTCACTTAACAAGACCCTGCTCTAAAACTGTAACCACATTGTTAAGGGTGGATCCCTAAAACAAAGCTCGGCCATTGTTCAGCACGTCCTTGGCCGTTTGCAGCGCTGTGCAAGAGTTAGTTTTTTGTATTATTCATATGCTCGCTCTCTCATGGGTCATGGGGGTTGAGAAATTCCTTGTATTGCAACAGCGGATCGCCCCGGTAGAACCAGTGCCACGAGCAGCACCAACTCCTTCCATCTATAACCGTATTGTGGCACCCTAAGATTCCTCCTGGCCAGAACAACAGCAGCATGCTAATTCGGCGTGAAACCAGCGTAGTGTGTCCCATCACCGCACCGCCTGTAATCCCTGCAGGTGAGAAAGCGGGAGAGATGGATTCCTGAGTATCTGATTGAGCAGCACACAGGATGAATAATTGATACGTAGGTTCTCCATCCCAATGAACACACAGGCGAACAAACACCAACTGTCTTACAGCCCCAATGCAGTCACCGGTCTCTCAGGCTAAACTAATCCTCCAGGAAATGTAATACGTGATTCAATTAGCAGCGGCGTATAGTGCCGGCTACCTTCTGTGTACGACATGGCGGTGTGTGTGACTGTGTGTGTAGAAGCACTCCGAGCACAGCGCTGAGCTAAGTCCATTCATTAATGTAAAAACCATTTATTAATATACGGTACTTTCCTCGAGCATGAAGGGGCCAAAAATTGATGCGCTGAAGAGAGACGCACGAGGAGAAATGTGAAATGAAAAGCTGTGATTTCGGTGGCAGAAATACCGAATCAAAACATGTGATTTTTTTTTTTTTTTTTTGTATCTGAAAACGCACAAAACACAGCCTCCGAAACTGGCAGCAGGGCAAACAATAGCTGCAGTCTCGGGCTAATGTTTTCTCCAAATGATCTCTGTTTGCTTTTCCATTATTCATCGTCTTGTTTTCATGCGCTCACAGTTGTTTTCCACGCTCGCAGCAGCGGGATGATGCCACTGTCTTTCAAGTCCGTTTCTGCAGGTCAAATATTGCCTCAGACCCAGAAACAAACACAAGGCAAGAGAGTGAAAGAGTGCGCTCGTAAAACAACCAAAGTGTGTAAAAGGTGGTGGAAGTTCTTCTGATTTTTAATTGCTCTTCAAACACGAGTGCTACAAACACAACCTTCCATAATGACTTTTTTACACTGTAAATTGATACCTTTGTTCCTTTTGACTAAAATCTGATTTAAGACAGAATTTCAGAGGATCAAATAATCATGATATTCATACATCAGGCTCAAATTGTCGGCAGAAAGACGCGTCGTGAGGTTGAAAGCTGTCAATTTTTGCGACTTCTGACCGTCCTCGGACGAGACCCCTGACAGAAGTTTCCGGTTCTATCATGCTCTTGATCGAATGGTTTCTTTTTTTTATAGCGGTGCTTTAAATTAGCTCCCAGCAGGGAAATTCCACCATTCTATTTTCACACATTATAAAGTCAGATCTTCTTCCCCCCTGAAAAGAACTCCAACACTTTGGAAATACAAAACACAACCCTTAGAGGAAGCTTGTTAAAAAATTACATAATTACTCTCTGACTTGCCAAATAATAATTGCTTTCTTTTAAGAATGCATGTAGTGAAATGCAGCCCTCATGGTCCAGTAGGGGAAGAGATGGAGGAGAGAGAACAAGAGTGTTACTCTTTATTGCTCCATCTCTCTTTCACGCTCCCTGAATCTCTCGATTACCCTGGAAGTCTCCTGAATCCCTAAAAAACGCTCGCACACTAACACACACACACAGCGTCCGTCTACGTAATATACAGCGTGCGGGTAGGAATAATGACTGTGTGCGTGTGTGATTCGCAGTGTGTACTTGTGGGTCTGAGTTATGATTGATGTCTCTCTTCTCAAATTAGGCATTTAAAGACGAACGGGCCAGAGAGAGGGAGCACGGGATGACGGAGGGGAAAAAACAGCCACTTAAGAGGGCCTTAACCACTTAACCTCGAAGGCCTCCTCAATGTCACGCTCGAAACTATGCCCTCTGTCCTGTGTCTCCTCCGGGATCATAAACTGGCACGTCGCTACAACTGGGCCGTGGCCAACCATTATTTGTTTTATGCAGAAATCTGTCTTTTTAGACATTGATTGAAAATTGTGGAAAATGCAGATCTAAATTTCTTAGGGTCAGAAGCGACCTCTTTAGATTGCTTCTTTTGTGTAACCAAGAGTCTTACAGACCCCAAAGATGTACAACTTACACAGAACACAGGAGAGCAGAAAACTGTCACATGTTTTTTACAGATCGACTAATCAATTAATCTTTAATAAGTCCTTTATATGCTCATTGACAACTGAGTAAGCTTCTCTGCCGAGGAAAATCCAGTGGTAAGATCGAGAGCTCCGGCAAAGCTACTAAATGAACCTTGTTGTGAGATTGTTTCACCAGCCCTGAACCATCAGTCTAAATCCATTAACCAACTTACACTTAGCTTTAGAACATCATATACTACGCAATGACATACATACGTACATAATATACTACCATATTGAAAGATGAGAAAATCACTGTAAACAAATAAACTAGAATGGTACTCAGTAGAGCACATACCTCCAACAGTCCCCTCACTCATAGATAACAGCCAACTTCATAAGATCCAGGCATTACTCCTGGAAATATTCATGAAAATAATAATAATAATAATAATGCATTTTATTTGAAGGCGCCTTTCAAAGCACTCAAGGACACCGCACATAACAACAACAGTACAACAAAAGACAGTACAAGTACAGGACAATTTAGTGCAGATAAAATCAGTAAAAGAGGATGCAGTTACACAGTGCCGTCTCGGCACAGAGTTCAGACTCTGTAGTCCTCATCATATAGGAAGTCAACCGGGCCGGTTTAGGCAGGGCTGTGCTTCCAGGGTGAGAGTAGTGCAATAGATAGGAATAGGGAAGGGTGTGTGCAGGATTCAGATTCCGTAGTCCTCACTATACAGGAAGTCGACCGGGCCGGGTTAGGCAGGGCTGAGCTTCCGGGGTGGGAATAGTGCAATAGAGAATGAGAAAGAGTGTGTGCAGGGTTCAGACTCTGCCGTCCTCGCCATACAGGAAGTCAACCGGGCCGGGTTAGGCAGGGCTGAGCTTCTGGGGTGAGAATTGTGCAGTAGAGTGGGGTAGAGAATGGAAAAGAGGGTGCGCAGGGTTCAGGCTCTGCAGTCCTCACCATATAGAAAGTCAACCGGGCCGGGTTAGGCAGGGTTGAGCTTCCAGGGTGAGAATAGTGCAATAGAGTGGAATGGAGAATAGGCAGGAGTGTGATTATATGATTAGGCTGATACAGAGTAGGCCACACGGAATAGGTGTGTTTGTGTCAAAAAATGTCATAAAAAAAGAAGAATGCAATGTTAAACACAGTTAGAAAAAAAAATCAGGGATCTGTCCCTTTATCCAGATCCACAACAAAAGTTAAGTGGGTCTATTCTGGGAAGAGAAGCATCTTCCGTCTTAGTTTCGTAGAAGTCCATTCAGTAGTTTTTGTGTTATCCTGCTGACAAACCAACCATCCTACTGATGGTCACCGGTGAAAACATAACCTCCCTGGCAGACATGATAATTTGCATCTTTCCTTCACTTGTTTTCAAAACAAATGCAGGCGCTAGCCAGATACTGATCAGGATATAAGGTCGCTCGTACACCTTTTGTCCACAGGGGGCGCCGTAATTGACCGAAAGTTCCTTGTAGATGCTTTAAGTTCACTCAAACTAAGTGAACATGCACGCTGAACAGTGCCTGACTTTTGAGTTGTGCTGTTGATTGACAGCATTGTCCTACAATGATTAAAGGATATGAAGGAGCTAAAGGAAGAAGTCACAACTGCAAATCACAGCGAGTGATGAGACAGCTTTAGAAAAGATCTGGGGGAAAAAAAAAAAAGTTACACTCCAAACTGTAAACCAGCTTACTATGAAGATTATTATATATCACAAACTGCATACCATCAGTCTGACATTTTCTCTGGGTGGCAGTCTCAACGTCCATATTGTGGTTTCTTCTCTTTCTTCTCACACATAATCTGCCACTTGAGGCAGAGGTCATGCACATCCGTCTCCTCAGTGATCATCTGTTCTTCATCATCGCACTGAAAAGCCTTGACACTTCACGACTCAAATTGTAACATCCATCCATCCAGTCATCAATTGTTTGGTTTCCGTCACAGAGTTCTTCGAGTCATATTTGCCACAAACCGGAGAAAACATTTACAGTTGCCTTGGAAATCAAGTCGCGCACTGACTGACTGATTTGCAGGGATGGTGAATTAACCCTGATTGGCCGGCCTGTTTGCCCGTAATCAAAGTGGATGAAGCAAGGGGCAGGCATCAGACCGGCCGGATGAGACGCTCATTATTTTCCCCCACTACTTTCTTCTCCTCTCATCCCCAACATCAATTTATAATACCGCTCTCTCATTGCATCTCCTCTCCCTCTTTCCCAAGCCTTCTGCTCATCAAATCCCCCTCCTAGACTTTATCCATTCCCTATTTTTCATTTCCATGTTCCCTCTGTCTCCTTCTCTGTCTCTCTCCCTCCCTCTCTCTCCCTTGGATATTTAGTTTGATTTATTGCCTCTTGTTGGAAAGGTTGGCGTTTTAATAACTCAGCTCCTCCTCACCCCAACGAAGGGAGAGAGAGAGAGAGGGGGAGAGAGAATGTGCGAGAAAGAAGAACTTTAGTAAGCACAAAATAAACGCGCGGACAGACAGCAAGGTTTTTCTAGTGCTTTTCTTTTATCTCCCCGGCACTCTCCCACTCTTTCATGTCTTCCGGCTCCTCTCACCGTTCACTCTGGGCTGAGGATATAAAAGCTAAACGTGCAGCCGAAATGGATGTCAATTTGAGCTCCTCTCTGATCTGCGGAGAGAGAAAGTACACATACACGCACACACCCAACAGCTGTAATGGACTGGGGATGTGAAAACTGACAAGCACATAAAAAATGGACCATCTGGTTTTGAGATAGAGGAAAGCATGGGACCAAAAAGAAAAAAAGCCTTCGACCAAAAAGAAGACCGATGATGAAAGAGAGACAGCACTCTGGCCATGATGCACGGTGGTGATTAGGGCTGGGCATCTATCTAAAAATTACGATATTAGCCCTGATACCAGCACCCTTAGAGTGACACCGATAACCTGATTTGATACAGTGCGGTTGCTAGACCAGTGAATGTCGTCAGAAGAAGAAATTGTTTCAGACAGACAGATACGTAAGCAACTATCAGTGGTCATTGGCTTGCTGCTCAGCAGGAGACCTGCGAAAAAATAACATCAGTCTGGACGGAAGCTGTTAAGTCACTATCGATGGAGGACACACCCTATTGTTCCTTGATATGTTGTGGTCAGCAAATGTGTGTTGTCAGCGCAAGGAGAGTGAGTGAAGTGAATACACATTCTATGTAATACTTGCAACGATGGATGAAAAGTAAATCAACAACATTTTAATTTTGGGATGCTTATACTTGGTGCTGAGGAATTGAGAAATAATTTGTAACAATTTACATGGCAATCACTTTACTGGCCACATGTGAACAGACTGTAACGTACCTCCAAATATGAAACCATTCCTGTCTCTCTTGGTCTCCTGTAAGCCTGTGGACGATCTCTTAAAGTTGTTTAACGATGCTGGATTGTGGATTTCTTTGAGATGAAGTCCAGTCCAAAGGATGTTAGTGTGCGCACGGTGGAAATGGTGTCCGCTACCATGAAAAAACAATTAATAACCAGCTTCTAGCAAAACACACAAGTTCCACATATTCCCTCTAAAATAGTTTTTTGGGCGTTTCCGGGACAACTGTGAAAAAAAAGTGCCTGGCCTATAGCACATACTGCCTACTTGAGTTTACCCAAAGCGATTTTCCAGTCAAATAAAATCCGAGCTAAGTGTGAACAAACTAAAGGTGGGTCATTTAGCCCAGTTACCATTTATCTTACCTGAAGTCGGCTGTTGTCGTGTGTCCTCCTGAGAAGAAGACGCTGATCCGGATGAAGACATTGGCCTTTCGGTCACGGAGCAGCTGTCCACCCTGAAGTACTCTCCATGCTTAATGAGGTGCTTCATCATGTGGTCATATTCCCCAGCTCTTGAACCCATGCCTTCACATTTTAAGGTATTTATCTTTATAAAACACAACGTGTGTGTGTCGTACAATCATGCTTCTAAATTGTTTTGGTGGCATCGCGGCGCGCTGACCTGCCAACGCTGGCAAATACATCGCGCTCGACTTCACCACACCACAGACTGTTTGGGTTGTAAATCAAACCACAGAACTGCACGATTTGGGTAGATTTGGGCAGGAAGAAGATCAAAAGCAGGTTTGACTAGAGAAGCTTCAATAATACTCGGCGCTGGAATATTTTTGTTTGATGCGTTAAAGGTTAAGTAAGGACACACAGCCCTGGTGGTGATAATACGAAAACCTTAGAGGTGTGAAGTCAACAGAGAGACGCGGCTGCTAAACACGCTCGGTGGATAATTGGCCAGCGGAGGGTTAAAGAGAGGGTGAAGAAGATAGTGAGAGACAGACCCGGAGATTTCTAGCACCAAACAGAGCCTTTATTTAGATGGTGATTATTCACACTGGTCATTAGAGAGAACCGTATCACTTTCCCTCATTTACTGAAAGACAGCGAGGGGAGAGGTGGGGGCGAGGGGAGAATGAGAGGCCAGTCATTAGGAGATATCACTTTCACCATCTTCTGAGCAGGGAAAGAAGGGAATGGCAGACAGATACAGTCTGTGAATCTGCATCCTCCAGCAATAAGACAACAAGTAGGGATAAATAATTCAAACCACAAACTGGCAGCCACCGCATCGACACGTGGGAGTCACGGAAACCGGTTAACACAACCTTTACGCTCTCTTTCATTTAGTTTTTTCCGTGCATTGGAGGTAAATCTGATCAGTGTAATTATGTACTCTCAGCTATAGGTAGGCTGAGCATATTTGTTTGTTCTCTTGTAGCGTGTCTCCTCTAAGTGTAATTAAGTAAATGTGTATGTAAAGTTAATTACAGACCGTGAAGTGGGATTATTGGAAAACATGCGCGCGTTTCCCCTTTAATTAAATGTTTGCAGGTATTCATTGTAAACCTGTCAGACATTGTGATGTAAGAACAGAAGAAGAGAGGCGTTTTAATGGCACACTGACACACAAACGCACACACACATGCATACACACACACACACACACACACACACACACACACACACACACATACAGACACACACTAGTGCTAGTGTCTGATTCCGCAGTAATAACTCACAGGAAAAAAAATCGTTGATGGGGGAAAAAGTCATTGACAGGGTAAAAAAATAAAAAATAAAATCTGCATTTTTTACTCTCAGCCCATAATTCTAAGTGGTCCGGCCTGCTTGAATGTTTCCTAAGGGAACAATTAACTTGCTTTTAGTTCCTACCACATAAGCATGTCTGCCAAATCCTCATCAGATCGCTGCCCACAAAAACACACAGCGACAGTCAGAGATTACAGACACAAAGCCACAAACTGGAAAACACACGGATGCTAACGAAGGAAGCTGGCCGAGCTCTGCAAGAAAAACATACAGAGGTGAAACGAGGAGCAAAAAACTAACCCGAGTTTTGTTAGTACGACACTCTCGCACTGTATCTGCCAGCTTTGATCCTCCTACAAGCATGGATCCACTTAAACGCAGATATGTGCTGTTATATGATTGTACATCAAGATGTCACTGCCGCTGTCTTGGGTTTTCTATATTGATTAAAAAAAAAAACACTCAAAGTGACAGTTCGGCGCTAGGATGTGTTGGCCTCTCTTGTCAGAGCACACAGCTGCTAAAGAAAGTGGGATATTCATTTATTCTTTTATCTCAGTCAGAGCCACATGACTGAGCAGGTGAGGGATTTGTGTCCTCCTCAAAGGCACTTTGAAGGGGTTCAAACCTCGATGTGTTGTAATGGGACAGTCGTTTCAACCGCGCGTCCGCCCTGCTGCCTCCTCGTTGGCTGCATTTAAATGTAAATCTCTTTTCAGGCACACGGAGGAACCGTTTCCCTTTCCGACACCGGAGCATAAATCGAGACGCTGTAAGTCACGAAAAGTGTCCGTCTTGGCAGTAAATAGATCAAGACATAACCTTCACTGCATTTTTTGGCAGAATATCATACTGTATGCGCAAACAGCCATAGCCTCGTTCATCTCAAAGTTAATTTTACTACAGAGGGTTCACTCAGTCCATCTGGGATGGAGGAGGGGGGGATGCAGTACAGTAGGGGACAGAGCGGGAGAGGGGAGGATAAATTGTGGAGGTGTTCGGGGGGGAGAGGATGAGCGCTGGCACACAGAGAGGACGCAGAGGAAGGCGGACAGAGAGCAGCGAGAGACTGCGGCGAGCAGATCGGTGAATAGAAGTAACAGAAGGACAGATGAATATGCAGAGCGGGCCGCGTGTCCTCGTCTTGCTTCCATCTGACTCTACTAATCATCCACAAATGGTGCGACAGGGGGAGGGGGAGGGAGGACAGGAAGGAGAGGGGAACAATATGGAAACAGAGTCAGGAAGAAGGCGGGAAGTGCACAGGACAAGGACTGGGAATTATTTAAAACTTTGTGATGCTAGTGCCGAGGTGATACGTGGGTCACAGTGCCGATAACAACATTTACGCGTGGGAATCTCTTAGGAACCACACGTTCGACTTTGAATTCGATTCAGGGGACAACAATAAAATTATAAAACCATTACCGAGGAAATCGAGGAAACTCATTACCTCAAAATGATAAGGTAAAGTCGACCCATCATTTTAAGTTGTTCAAATGTTTTTGCTCGAACAACTTGAATTTAATAGTCTTCCTTACTTGGCGGTCCCGCTGTAATCATTTTCCGGTCTCTTTTTTAAAGTAAAGCCAACTTTTAAAAGTTCACAGTGTACTTTTAAAACCCAGATGAATGAACTTCTATTACCTTTGATCACCCGTCCTCACCACATCTCAAGACGAAGTCAAGTGGCATTACTCTACAGGAGCATGCCGCTCAATTACACTAATCTTACGGTCATTACCTGCAAAGTTACAGGTGAATAATGGCATTCCTACGGTGAGGTAACAGACTGCAGCTCTTATTTCCTAGCCATTTTTGTAGAAATGACTAACTTTTTCAGTCATTTTTCTAGAAAAATGACTGAAAAAGTTAGTTAGCAGCCAGTAATTTACTGTAAATGTAAGATATATTTACCAGTGTAGACTGGAGGTCCGGTATTATCCAATTGGTTCAGCCATAAGGAACGTACAGGCCAGACCTCCCAGACGATTATTGACTTTTCTGCGTGGAGACAGAGTTCTTTCGAGACAGAATCACGATCTAAGAATTGTTAGCACCCCCCCCGACTAAAACTTAGACTGCACTACACTGAGCATAATGATCTTCCACTACACATTCAAGTTTAAAAAATATAAATCTATATGTCTATATTGTACATACTGTATCTATAAGTCACCTCCGTATTAAGTCACAGTTAGCTGTTGCATGCGGTGTTCACACTAACACTCTTTGTGCTGCCGTGCCCTCCTGTGTAACTTGTACAGCGCGGAGCAAACAAGACTGCAGCCCTGTGTAACACTCTGAAACTGCTTCATCACTGTCCTGTGAAAACCAGTGCTTTTATCAGCCTCCCGACAACACATTTTTTCAGATAACCCAATGTAAATTATACAGTTTATAGTTTTCCAGAAGCTCATTTCACTTGTTTATACATACTGTATGTTCTTCACACTGCGGTTTGACAGAAACGATCTATCTGGACTTTTCCACCACATCTCGTGGTCTTGAGTTTGTAGATGGATCGCTGAGGCCCAGTCGACCCACCGGGTGTGGTTATTCAGAAACAGTTTTTTTAAAAGTGTTTTAGCACTGTTTCAGGAATAATCTCTGTCCGTACAACAGACCTGAATATGCATCATTCCTACTTTGTCAGTGAAAAACATTGTAAACAGCAGCTCATGTCTGTCTTTTCCATCATTGTATTATCAATGTCTGTTTGTGTCTTTTTAAATGTAACGTCGAACAATAAAACATAAATGATGTTACTGTATTAACTAAAAGTTCATATTTGTCAATCATGCTTCAAACACAGATAAATATGTGTGACTGCGTCATCGTTCCCCAAAATCTACATCCAGCCACAAACACTGAAAGCAGAGATCCTGAATATCTTCATCCTGGTATGAGTTTTTCCAAAAGCTTAGCTTTCAGTGACTTAATCAGTGTTTGTGTAAAAAAAACAACAAAAAAACCCCCAAAAAACATAAATCTTTGTTTTAAGGATAGTCTGTACACGTGGTCAGGCCACTTCACCAACTTAACACCTCTTCTACACTGGTGCTAGTGTTCCACTACTTTTCAGCTTTTACCCTTAACTTGTCATCATCGATGTCTTTGTCACTCGCTCCAGTAAAATCTACATAGTTTTCCCTTTAAGTGTGGATAAGTTGTCCAATCAATATTAATCTTAGAAGAGAGGTTTTGCAGGCATGCGATCCCGGCTTCGGTTGCATTCCAGTTTTCTATTCTTAACGCAATGGATGCATTTCCATCAGCACCAAAAAAAAAGTATTTAAGTTTGATTCCCACACTTATCAAAGACGGAGAGAGGGAACATAAGGAGATCAGGCTCAGCAGCTTTTGCGAGAGCGATGAACAAACAGAAAAAAAAAGAGCCGATCGAGGGAGAAAGGCGAGGAGATTGGACACTGTATCTGCAATCATGAGGAGACACAATCAGATTGCTTGCAGCTCAGAGTGCTGTATTCTGTGGGGGGCCACTTAGATGGTCAATAGTAATGGATAGCACATGGTGTAAAAGAGACATTTCTTTCTTTATCTGCGTACATGTAGTACATGGGAACAACAAGAGCCCCGACTACTGCATTGAAAATCTATGCGACGTACTCAGTTCTCATCTTTTCTTCACAAATGGCGACCATTAGTCACCGAAGTGGCTCCTCAGACAACAAAAGAGAGAAATTAAATGGGGGAGGAAAGACACAGGTGACCAACAGTTCACAGGGGTGTGAGAAAAGAGTAAACACAGGTTGGGCTGAGGAAAAAGAGGGGGAGCGACGGGAGGAAGTAAGAAGGTGCGGCGGAAAAACATTCAATAAACATGTCTCTATAGTAACCAAGATGTAATTTGCTTGGTGAGAACAGGAGGAAGATGGAGATTTGGCGGGGGGGAGTGATGGAGAGAGGGGAATAGAAAAGCATTTACCATCACTGCTTGAGTCCAGAGCTGTAATTACGGAACTGAGACGCAGCGAGAGAGGGGGAGGAAAAGAGCAGAGGTACACACGAGGCGAGAGCCGCACACAATGCACTCGCACAAAAAGAAAAAGGTGAGAATGGAAAAAACACACACGAGTGAAGTGATGACCCCATAAAATTGGCACTGTTGCAAATAAGTGCAGTAGGCGTGCGGAAGAGAAGCAGCTCCATAAAGTACAAAATGACAAAGATGAGGGAACATAGGAAAGTTGTGAAGAGACTTCTCTTGAGAGCGTGCGGGGGGTGGAGAGTTCATTTGTTCAGGAAACCCTCAGAGGAAGAAAAAACAATAATTCTGGCTGATCATTAAAAAAAAAAAAAAAAATACTGATTGAGCATATTGATGTTGCAGGAGGGACTTGAGGGAGGAGCAGGAGTGTACAGAGAGCAGAAGAAGAAGACGTGAGGCAGCTTAAAAAGTGGAGGAGTGGCAGGTGCAGAGCAGATATGTTATGGGGAGGCAGCGGTTCTCAAATGATGAGTGATAGACGGACCGAGATGTGTGTGAGAGGAGCAGGCATATGGCCGATCCAAATAGTAAGAGACCAAAAATAGCGGGATTACAGAGAAGACAGAGAATGGGGCCAGTCCAACTCTGTGTGTGTGTGTGTGTGTGTGTGTGTGTGTGTGTGTGTGTGTGTGTGTGTGTGTGTGTGTGTGTGTGTGTGTGTGTGTGGTGTGGTGTGTGTGTGTGTGTGTGTGTGTGGTGTGGTGTGTGTGTGTGTGTGTGACAGCAAGAGAGACACAGCGATATAAGGAGAGGAGTGTGTTCATGCTGAGTGTGTGTGTGTGTGTGTGTGTGTGTGTGTGTGTGTGTGTGTGTGTGTGTGTGTGTGTGTGTGTGTGTGTGTAGGGTAGTTGATTACAGCTCTGGCGAGTGGCTTGGTGTCAGCCTGTATATGTGGAGATAACAGGATTAAGAGGCTACTGACACTACTGTACAAAAGCAATGGAGAGAGAAGAAGAAGAAGAAGAAGGAGGAGAAGGAGTGACGGCGAGGAGGAGTGCGAGAGAGGAGGAAGGGCAGGAAAATGAAACTGAACGCAACTTAAAGGGATATTCCCCCTACAGTTCTGAAAAATAGACATTAAGCTAATTAAATGACATTAAATCTTTAGTGATAATTTGACGCAAAATGTCCAGTCTCACTCACCGTAGGTAGAAGGTGTCGTCAGGCTTCATTCTCCTTCCTTCTGCAATCCGTCTGTTGCGTTTTTTTTTTAAACTATAGGACACAACAACAACCTACAAGCTCACAGCCTGCATGCTGAAAATAGCAAGTCACCCTAACATTAACATAATTGCTAACAGCACCAACCTAAACGAGCTAGCAGTTCCCCCCCACAACAACAAGTTCTCCCCAACACTATTTTGCAAGGGGCACCGGCGGTGATTGTATCCTTGTGCCACCCAAGACGATTGTGAATGGTTTAAAGAAGACAAGCCGGAGAGTTCTCCCTGCATACCAGAATGAAGAAGAGGCGCAGACGGACCTCTCTCCAGCACTGACACAGCGGTCTGGCTGTGTGAGTGTCTAGAAAAATAATTTATACAGATGGGTCACAAATGTCAAAATTTGAACCACATGTAGCCGTGCTACAGGGTGTCAGGATCAATGAATGGTTTAATGAAATATGACCTTCACGATCCCCAGACGCAGGAGAACATCTATAGGAGATTTTTTTCTGAGGCTATTTATTCGGCCTTTTCTTCAGCGTCGTCACCTTCTGCATCTGTGCATGCACTTGGGAAAAGAAACAGCCAACCACTTCTAAAATGTATTACCCTGTATTCCATAAGCCCTGAAAATATACGCTTATACTTACACTTATAAACAACTTAAACAAATCATCCACAGGCGGCCGAGAGAGACGGGGAAGGCCTCATTTTTCACATCATCCGCTCACATATGGCCACTAAAAAAGTGATTAATACATGTAAATTGCTCCAAACCGTTACACAGAGCCCCTTTAATTTTCAGTAGTGACACTAAAAAACTACTTCACACCTGGAGCAATGACAGATATAATTTTAAGGTGTCAGCTTGTTACACAGAGGAGGAGGAGATATTCAACACAGGCATGGATTTGACACATTCGTGAGTTATCTTGGGTTTGGTAAGAGTTGGTTTTCGAGACCAGAGTCTGGAACTGATTTGGTTTATTTTACAAGGTACAGGTAAAAGTAAAATAAAACACACATCTATAGTCATCCGGTTTGTCCGGGTTGGTGGATTTTCTGATACTGCACATTTTTCAAATTGTCTGAATCAGTCGTCAATTGTCAATTAAATACTTTCATTTGAAAATGCACTAATTGAGTAAATACACTTAGTTACATTCCATCCCTTTTTTTGGTTATTTGTGTTTTTGTCTGCGCTCTTCCATCTGAAGTAGGAGGAGCTCAGACAGAAAAATGCAATGTCACACACTTGTTCTCACCAATCAGCATTTAAGAATATTTTAATCAAATCCGGTCTGTTTTCTGATGTTGCTGTCAATCAAATCTGATCAGTCAACAACCACACAGGCCTATCTGGTAAAGCATGTTAGAGTTTTTGAGTGTTAAAGCCATAAATAACACCTAGACATTGTTTTTGGACCCAACTCTATAGGAGAACAGAAAATATTTGCTAAGATAAACTGTGCCAGGAGATGTGTGGGGGGGAAAAACATATTTGACCAGTAATGAGAAGATCAATGAGAGGGAAGATTAGGACGGATGATGGATAGAGATTGAAGAGAAAAGAGGGGAGAAGATTCTGGAAAGAGTGCTGATAATGATGAATAGCAGACACACAGGAATTGAAACAAATATTAAAGTGGTGGGAAAGGAAGACGGAGCGAGAGAGGGCTTGAGGGCGAGGAGAAGTTTTATTTTTCTGCCCATTCGGCTAAAACAGCCATTAGTACGTGCAAAAATCCATCAGCCCTGCAATCAACATGGCTCTTAATTTAGTGCATCATAACCGTGGATTTCAATTGGCGCTCCCATGGGGTAAATGAGACCACTTTTCTCTCCAATCTTATCCGAGTCAAGTGGGGAAACTGGTCAATTTATAGTCTGAGACAGAAAGAGTTAGCTGCAGGGCCCCGGAATACTTAAACTGTTCTGCAGACAATTCCAAATTGAAAGTTGGAAAGGTTTTTTCAGGGTGAGAGAGGGAAAGTAAAATGAATTTCCGCAAAGTATTACTAACCTCTGGCGCTCTTACAAAATGTGTTAGGGACTGTCTGGGCCTGTAGATCAATCAGAACTGGAGAGAGAGAGACCCCCGCAGAGTGAGCTACTCCTCCGTGGTCTGCTCCACGTTTGCTGAGGGAGCGCTTGCTCGCTAGGGACAAATTAGCCACACAGGAGCACTGAGGCATCATGGGAAATTAATGATCAGGACCTCCAGGAAGTGAGCTAATGAGTCCTAGTGCCACACGCGCTTGTACAACACCAAACACACACATGCTGGATAAAATGATAGAGAGAAAGCGGGGGGGGTGCATGCAGTCGCAGCAGCTAATAACACAAAGCTATCAATGGAACTTTGTGTGGATGACTGATAGTGCTGGGTTTGTAATCTCACCACACACACACATACACACACACACACTTAGAGAATCAGATAATTAGAGAGGACCACCAGTGGCTTTCGCCCGTGGAGGCGTAGTGATTACTGTCACTACACCCTCCCCTGGGGCGGCTGACAACAACCAGAGAATTAATAGTTATCAACACACACACATACACACACACAAACACACACACCTCATGTAGCGATGTGTAGCTGAACTAAATCTTATGGACGCCGTTGCTCTCCATTGTTTCATTATCTTGTGCGTTGGGTACCTGAACGCCTCGTTTTGCCATAACGTCGCCTTTCTTGGAGCTTTACAGTGACGATAGGTTGAAGGGTTTCAGGTTCAGGAGAGATGGAAGCAGCACCTCACTGCTTGTGTTGTATACCAAGAGGTGGGAAGAAACATAGTACAAGTACTCTGTTACTGTACTTCAATAGATCTTTCAGGTATCTTCAGCCCACTTCACTGGAATATTTGTTTTCTACAAAACTTTTTACTTGTACCTCCCAAATTTTAACACAAATCTTCGTACTATCTACTTTTTGCTTTTTTAAAAAGGGGCTTGTTACTTTAGTCTTAAAGGTGCTATTTGTAAGAAGAGTTGATGTTTGAGTCTCATTCCTAACTCGTCAAATAATGAAGCTTTGGAATGGCGGCTAATCCATCCTTTGTATATAAAGCTTTACCGACTAAAAATGTTGGTATTTGGTAACCTGGGAATTAGATAACAATCAGTTTTCTTTCCATGAACAGCTCGGACAAATCCTACTGATTCTAGCTTTAAGTTTATTAGTCACATTAAAGTTTGAATCATGTTAAAGGGGGACTATTCTAACTCAATACTTGTTCTCAGGGGAAAATAAGGTCCCCAGAACACTGTCTGAAGCTTGAAAGGTGGCAGGGTCCGCCAAATATAAACAAACAGTGTTAACTTGTGTTGTCCTTTAAGGTTGGTTTGTTTATTCAGTCACAAAAAACAAAGAGAGTTTGTTTATTTTGTTTATTTAGACATTTTAGGAAAAACAGTCAATGAAGATCTTTTTCTTTCTTTGTACTTTATACTACATACCACTACACTTATATACTACATTTCAGAGAATGTATTTTCTTACTTTTACATAAGGAAGCTGGATCAGTATTTGTGCTCTTACCAGGGTCCTTTTGAGCTGTATTTTTTTACGCAAGTAAAGATTCTGTGTACTTTTCCCAACTCTGTGTGTACTGGGGAGGGAAACAAACAGCTGCACCCTTTATAGAGCCAGAGACATAATACCAGAGTCATAATACAAACTCACAAATAAACAAACGGTTCTCAGAACAAATGAAGGTCCCACAACAGTTTTTGAAGCTAGAAAGGTGGCAGGGTCCGCCACATATAAACAAGGTAAAACAGTATGAAACTGTGTTGTCCTTTAAGGTCAGTTTGTTCATTCAGTTTGTTCAGGCACAACAGAACAGTCAGTAAAGATCTTTCTCTTCTGATTAAAATGTCTTCCCCAAAACAAAATAGTGCACCTGTAATAGTTAGTGATATTCAGTTAGTTTTACACAGACATGACCTTCAGAGGGATACTGTAATATTGTGTGTACCTTTCAGAGCTGGTACTCTACTACTTTTACCAGGGTCTTCTTTTTTTACACAAGTATCTGTAGGCCTACTTCTAGTAAACACTGTGCACCAGTGAGCAACACACCCAGCTGCTGCAGAAGAGAGCTGTTCAGGGTCTGTCTCTGACTATCAGCTCCAGATCAGAGGGTCCTGATGAAGCGGGACAGTGACGGACTGTCTCTCCACACCAGTCGGCGCACCTCACAAGGGTTTAACTCTTCGCATCAGTCTCCCACACATCACCACACCCTTGTCGCCCGATTGGCCCAAAGTTTCTCCCGGCACCGCCCCTCAGCCCGGCGGCTCCGCCCTTCACGCGCTCTCCGCAGCCTGTTGCTGCCAAACCAGCTGGCAGTTTCTACTGATATCCTCACTTATGACTGTACACTGGAGACTCTGACCTTTAAACTTCCAGTCTGCAGATTTTCAGCTAGGAGATCTCCGCCCCATAAAAAAAACCATGATGCGGACCGCGGACAGACCTCCTCACTCACCTTCAGCGCTGCAACCTGTGATTTAACCACCTTTCTTTTCTTTAAACGCGACTTTATAACCACTTCATGCATGATGCGAGGCTGCAGCAGCAGAACTTGAGGTGAACATTTGAGTTTCTTCATGAAGTGGTGAAGCTGCTGGAGGAAAGCTGTTCACCGAGCTCCGCCGGGTCTCCACCCTTCACCTGTCCCGCGCGCTACTCCCAGAGCCTCTCCAGCGGCCCCGCGGCGGACAGGATGGGCTCCCCGGTGCGGACCCCGGGAGCTCTCCCGGCTTGGAAAGCCACGATCTTCCTCTTTAACATAATCTCAGCCGCCGTGGCCAAAAGACACGTCGTGTACTGGAACTCGACAAACACAAGGTGAGGAAACACTGCAGTGATGCTCTTAGATGAGGCTGGCGCTCTGCAGGCGGGCCGCAGGGGGGCTTCATGGTCAAATTTAAAAACGAGGCTGGTCTCAACTTGCGCTGCCGCACTTACACAACGGGGCCACACTAATACCTACGAAATGACTCACACTTTTGTTGTTTTAAAGAATCCCAGCTATGCGGCGGATCACATCCTGCGTGCGTGTGTTTAATTGAAGAGCAGGCATGAACACCTCAAACCTGACCAAACCCCAAAAAGCTACCAGACAGGTTCAATGAGAAATCCTGAGCTCATTTCAGTGGCCTGATCTCACCTCCTTCTTCTTCCTCTGCTGCAGCTATCTTTACCACCATGACTAAACTGTAGCCCTGGCTTTCACCTGTCAACTCCAGTAATTATGCTGCTTACAGAATACAGAAGTAAGGGTTTCTTCACAAGTGTTTGTTCTGAGTAGTGTCCTAGATAGCACTCTGAGGACACAGGTGTATATTAAAAGCTAAAGTGCTTCTGTGCACGGGCGAATGTGCAGTGTGGTAATGGGAAGGTGTGTGTGTGTTTGTGAGTGTGTGTAATGGGTTGATTGGGGCCATTAGCAAGCCCGAGTCAGGCTCACCTGCTGATCCAGGTGTTCCAGTCTGGTTAATTGAAGGGTTGGTGCTGCAAGACCTGCAGGGCCAGTAGGGCTGCTGCCCGAAATAACACGTCCACCGTTCTCTCACCCGCTTATTTCCAGACTCTCACCGTCCTGGAGGCCCAATTCCCCAAACACCCCTTCAGATGAATGACCTTTTTTGCTTAATAGCCGTTGGCCACTGAGACCATTTTGTCAGTCACAGTTTTCTCGTATTTTACATTTGTGGATACACAAAATGTGACAGAGATACGACTCCTGGGACCGATTATTTCCCCCAGGGCTCCATTTTTAAAGCCTGCAGGACTCATCCTGTACTGGAGTCGGTCGAGGTTCTACCCAGTGCATCCAGGCGGGTAAAAACCCAGTCCTGTAATTGGGATCCAACAGAAATGTGGTGGGGAGGAACTCTGCGAGGATTAGGAAGCACCTTCTAGTTCCCCAGAGATTCAGGGATGAATGGTCACAGCCTGTGGCAGCGCCACACAGTTGGCTGCAACACCACACAATCACAATGCCATCAGCATCACGGCGGAGGGTAACCCACTGTGGCAGAGAATCACTCTCATCAGCAACACCACCCAATCACAAAGCTATCAGCGCAGGCGTGATGCTGCACCCGGTTCAGAATCCCCTGGGTCTGCAGCTAGGACTCTCTTTCATTCCTCCTCTCCTCTCCTCTCCTCTCCTCACTCTTCATTACCTCCCTTGTTACATCCCGCTCTCCTTTTCATTTTTTTGTCTGCGCTCCTCCTCCTCCGCGCCCCTTTATCTCTCACGACTCCCTCCTGCCCAGTGATGGATATTGGCGGTGTGATTAGTTGAGCTTCAGTCATTTTCCCATACCATATTTTCTATTAGCTGCCAGCCAGCCGGCCAGGTTGTCCTGAGGCCTGTAAATGTAGCCTGGCGAGGGAACAGGAGGACAGAGACAGGAGAGCGATGCTATTGTTGGCTTGGCGCTGCACTAAGGCGTCCAGGGCTCCGCTCGATGGTACAGAAGGCACTTTAGATCAAAAAATAACCACATTTGGCTTTTTGTGTATTTGTCCACATTGTTGCAATAGTTTAAAATGAAGCTTAACTGTTTATAAAGCGGCTCCAATCAATAGTTTATATTAAAAACTAATCAAACGTTTTAGCTTCTTTCAGCCCAAAACAAAGGGCTGAAAGAAGCTAAAAAGCACTTACGCCTCAAATTCATAAGCTTGTATGTCAGTTAATGTATTTAGTAGCATTTAGCAGCTATTTCCCCTAAGAGTTGGTGGAGAGCAAAACAGGGCAAATATCAGATTTGGATGAAAGTACATTTTGAACTTGCATTCACCAATTTGCCTGAAACACGAGTTTAAGTGCATCCTAATGGAACATTACGTGCAGATTTAAATATTGTATCTTTAATTAATGAAAAATATATTGGTTGATTTTGAGCTAGGTGCTCATTTCTGTGAGCTAAAACTAAATGTTAGCAATGAGGGAAATTGTAATTGTAGGCTAACAAGTTTCACTGACAGCTAATATCCAAAGAATTCTGTGAACCAGTGAAGTCACTGCCTTCACTGTTTCTGCCATGTCTGACTCTGGACGAGCTAAAGCTAAAGAGGAGCTAGCCGCCGTTATAGATGTTACACTGAAGGCTCAGCTCGTATATAACGACAGTAGCTGGTGAGCGAACGGGCTCCTTTTAATACAGGTGACAGAAAACACTCTCAGGCTATCACTCCTTGGACATCTAGATTTATGGTTTTAATGAAGCGGGGGCAGTGGAGTGGAGACTGAAGGGCCTTGTTGCTGGGCTCCACGCCGGCTAATATGGCTGTAACAAAGGCTCAGTGAAACACTTTGGCTGGCACACATTTAGCACCCTCCAGATTTGAAAGATGGAGCTCTGAAATGGAAGTGATGGACTGACTGCAGGGTCAGCGTGGAACATGGTGGAGTCAGACACCCAGGCCTTTTGATTGTGGGGCTCAAGTGGTTCGATTGCCCACTTTTACGATTTTATGAACAGGGTTTTACGACCGTTCTCGGTTTTATTACATTGTTTCTCTCAGAGCAATAGTTCCTTATTAGGGGAGAAATTATTTTTTTACTTCCTGGAGCAGTTAAAGGTTAGTAAAATATTATAACCAGAGCGCTTTAAGCTCGACTGGTGTTTGCACGTGTGCTGACAGTATACCTCAGCGCTCCTCTGAGTAGCAGGCACAGTTTATTGGTATATTAACAGCGGCCCCCCCCCCCCCCCCCGACTTCTGTACCATGGTGTGCTTTAAAACCTGTTGGACCCAATAAGTTGACTGGCCGATTTGCTGATACAACAGCATATGCCTCTTGTGCCATATTCATCCTCATAAATCCACTCAGGATGTGTCAGGAAGTTTATTCAGACCAGCCAAAACTGTAAGGATTGAATTACCTGCTTTGGGCCGGAGATGGACCTTTTTGCAAAGAGGTTTCACCCTATCTGTACGGGCTGCTCATACATCCATAACAAGAATAAATGTCACCCCGAACCCACTCCATTTCCTCGTCCTCTGACTTACCCTTGTTCTTGGCTTGCACACCTCTGCTTGTACTTTCTGTCTTATCTGACACGGCAGGAGGAAACTTGTTGCAACAGCTCAAACTTCAGACCCCGCTTCCTGACTCCTCTTGTCTTTTCTCTCCAGCATATCTGTGGATTAGCTGGGTGTTAATTGGAGATTTTACTTTGAGACTTTTTACACAATCTGACTGATGTAGCCAATTTCCACGACCTGAACTCACTCTGCAAGATCGGACACAGACCTTATTTAAAAGCACGTCAAATGACGCCAAACCAGTCCAGACCCCTCTCAACTCTCTCTCTCTCTCTCTTTCCTTATTCTCGTCTATGTCTCTCTCCCTTCTTCTGACACAGGCTTAGGGCGACTTCCAAGCCCAGTGGAGCATGTTTAAACAGTGCGCGGGGGAGATGAATATTTGTATTGGTTTTCTGTATCTTTATTGAAAGCAGCCCTCATAAGTCTTGCGTGTAATCTCTGCTCTGTTTATGCATCATTTCCCAGTGTGTGTGCACTCATGAGTGATCTCATTTAAATACCAAAGTAAATCACATTCTGCAGACCACACCTTCACACACACACACACACACACATGCACACACACATCTGATGTGTGCAGACACACATGCAGTACAGTAAAGTGAAAGCAGACAGTGTATGTAATTGTGTCTTGTCAGAGGAGATGATTGCTCTACGAGACTGATTTCTTTTTTTATTTATTTTTTATTATTTCTTCTTCACCGGTCGGCCTGCCTGCGCCTGTTTCCCCCCTCTGTTGTGTGTGTGTGGGTGTGTGTGTGTGTGTGTGTGTGTGTGTGTGTGTGTGTGTGTGTGTGTGTGTGTGTGTGCATGCAAATGAATCCATTTCTCGCACTGTCTGCTATCTCGCCTCTCTGTGTCTGTCTCTGTACTAATCTCTGTCTTCCCCTGGTAAATGATTAACATGGAGAACCTGGCTGAACTATAATCAACAAACCCACAGTGAGGTAATTACCACTTTATTCCCCGTGCTGCTAACAAAGCAATCTCTCTCTCCCTCCCTCTCTCTCTTTCTCTCTCTCTTTCTCTCTCTCTCTCTTCATGTCTCTCTCTCTCTCCCCTCATCTGTCATCTAGCTGTATCAGTGTCTCTCTCCCCTCTCTGTCTTTCTGTGTCAATGCCTATTGTCTCGCTCACTGTGTTGCAGCTCCAGAGGTGTGCGTTTGTGGGTGCGATTGTGTACCTTATCAGTCTCTGTAAATGCGCTTTGTCTGTTTGTTTGTGGTATTGAGTGCATTATCTGGAGGTAAACTGTGGATGAGTTAACTGTGTGTACACTCCAGCGTCTTCATCTCTGTTCGGAAAACAATGCGAGGCAGGGCTTTTTAGTGATTTGCGCGCACCGCAGATTGACGTTTGGTGCCATTGTTGTGGGTTGAAGTTCATTTCGGTGGAACAATAGCTCTGTGAGAGAAGTGTGTGTGTGTGTATGTATGTGTGTGTGTGTGTGGTGTGTGGTGCCTGGAACTGACCGGCTGTTTTTTTGCGTTAAAAGGAGGAACTCTTTGTTTACTTGAGAAGAGATGGAGTGTGATAGCCTTCAGTTCTGGGAAAACAAAAAAAACCCAGAAATGCAGCAGGATACCCGGCCCTCGTTAAAACACTCGAGACTCTGATTCATTATGCAATCTCACACATGATTCATATTCTTGTGTAGTTTTTTTTTTACAAGTTTTCTGAGACTTGCTCCTCTAGTGAAAGTGGCTCTGACTGGAAAAAAAATCCTCAGTTCCGGCCAGCGGTGTGTGTGCGGCTGTGGGAACATACCAACCGCTGTGCCGGCCCCTCGTCTAAATAGGTCATTGTTTTGTTTCCACTCGTTAGTTGATTTTAGGTGCGACTGAAGTGTGAGAGAGGAAAGGCGTGTTCCAGCCTTTGGGTGCTTGGTTTTTTTTAAAGGTGGGGCATGCACACAGAGTATTGTGCAACCATTTCTTTTACTCTAAAGCATCACGTGGCCTCTTTTTTTTTTTCCCCCCCAAATCATTTCAGGTGAATCGTGACAGAAGCCGGCACTGACACCGCCTCCTTTTCACAAGTGAAATCAGTAATCTTCCGTTCGACTGTTTAGCGTTACATTACACCCCAAAACATAGAAGTTGCACAACAAATGTAATCTTTGCAGAGATACACAGACATGAGCACACTGTGTTGAAAATGAGGTTTGGCCGGCAGAAGCCTGGCGGTGAGGATGTCTGTATTAAAATGGATCAGATAGTCACAGTGCAGCTCGGAGCCGTCGGAGCAGACACGGTGTACAGGCATGAAAGGACGGCTGCTCTCTCCTCCTGGTCAGGATATTTAGCCAATCGATACCAATTTAACACCTAGATATTATCGCCCGGCTTCTCGCATTTTCACCAGACTGCATGTGGACCCGTCCCTTTCCCATTTTCTCTCCCCTGTTTCTCTGTGTACACACATATATCAACATTAGGCTGCATTAAGCTGTAATAAGTTGCATTGTACGAATGTCTCAGAGTGGGGTGGAACAGCTGCGGAATGAAATGAGGTTCAAGGCTGTCCACCGCTCGGTTTGGCACCGCAAAGCCTGGGCTTGGCACAAAATGGCTGCTGGTGCGGTACGTGTGTGAAGATGGTTGTTACGGTGGTTAACGGCTGGTGGTGAGCACTGAGCGGGGGCGCATTCATTCATTCATTCATGGCCCACAATGAGCTGGCATTGTTGTAGGTGTCAGGCCCAACTGTGTAGTCCTCTGACACACAAAACAGCAATTAAAATTGTGGCGTGAGAATGCGTAAACTCAAAAATGTGGGAAACAGCGGCAACTTAAGCTTCAGCGAGATAAAACAATCTGCTCGTTGTTTAGCCAATATGTGCGTTTTAGAGCTACACACACGTGCACGTACAAACAGGCAGACACAGACACAAACACACACACACACTCTCGAGTACATATAACCTCGCGCAATGCTCTTCCACTCAGCTCAGAAATCCTGCCAAGAGGCAACCTGGGAATTCCCTGAGACAGAAATTGAATTAGTATTGACCCAGGCCGAGCAAATGCTGTAGCAGAAACCTGGATTATTGTACCATACAAGGTCCTCGCTGCCAGGAGGACATGGAGACATATTTGCCATCACACTTCGTATCAAAAGGTGCTTATGGACAGTTGTTCCGAAAGACTTTTCATTGCCTGCATGTTTTCTCAGAGGATGTTCACCAGCACAATAGAACTTGTATCTCAGAACGTTGGATGTGAATGTCCATTTCGTTCTGGAAACCTGATGATGCCTGTGAAAAACAGGGCTTCAAATTACATTTAATTAATCATTTTTTCCGTTATATGTCCAGAGTGACTTCTTCAGATTACTTTTTTGGTCTAACTAATAGTCCAAAACCCAACGAGTCTACATTTACTGTCATAAATATCAAGAAAAGCAGCCAATCCTCACATTTAAGACGCTTGAACGGCAAATATTTAACTTTTTTGCTCGAAAAACGAATGAAACATTTGATTGATTATCAAAAAATTGATTCATTATCGATTCATTTTCTTTCGATCATCTTATTGATGAATCACCTATTTGTTGCAGCTCTAGTGAAGACATATTTAGTGAATATTCTCCATAAATCAATGCGATTTGCTCCTGGTAGCACATCTTGTGTGCAGTAGTTATATTAGCAGTCATGAGCCACAGATTAGGAGACACAGTGCTGTGGGACTGTTTGTTTAATAGGCAAATCTGTTGGCTTCAGATGATGCAATATGCCAATGGGTTTAACCAACAGGCTTTTTTTTCTTTCAAAATTGTTCTACTCAAACTATCTTGTAAAAACTAAACAGAAGCAGTTTCAAGTGATTTCTTTTTTCATGTGCATGTACCTCTTCAATAATAATAACCTGAGCTGGCATTCTGCCATGTAAAGTCTACTGAAGGATAAAATGTACCCTGCTTTTACATGAAATCATGCAGATCTGATTATCAGTTGTGATATTTGGCTTCTTTTTATTATGGGGCAAATTCCATAACTGATATTAAGGAGTAATTTAAAGTAATAAACTGAAAAAAAAAATAGATATTTTAGAGTTTACACATTTAAAACGTCTTTTTAAAAAAAAATCGGCACAAATTATTGGTTATCGTTTTCCTGGATTACTAATAATCTGCACGGCTATCGGCCTTAAAAATACACATCAGCTGATAACTTCCGTCGAAACCTCGATATATCAGATATATCAGAAGTATCAGGCTTGAGGTTCTTTTTTTGTTGATGTTTTTTGTGTTTTAAGTTTTTTTTTTTATTTTCTGTTTTTTTTAAACAGATAAAATTAATTAATTAAATGCACTTCTTGGCTCTGATGCTGCCGCCACTTTCTGTCTTCAGTCACGGCTCATCATTTTTGCATCAATAATCATTGATACATTAACATGTACATCACCTTAATGTTGGTAGCCTCTAGCTGGTAAAGCTAGAGCTTTAGTGACTTTATATTGGCGTTGTCACCATACTGGAAATTCTAACTTCAATACAATACCTTGAAAAATATTGATATTTATGGTATTTATTATATTTATGTATTTACGTTGTGCTAAGCACAACAGCATCCAAGTCAATGAAGCAATACTGCAAATGCATTTTTAAATCAGTATCGATATTTTTCAATATTTTGATACACTTGACAATAAAAGTTCATATACTGCTGGGTAGATTCATAATAATAACGTATAATAACATATGATAACGCATCATTATTTTGACATTTTGTTTTTATAATCTGAATCCGCAAAGTAACTAATAAGTAAAGTAATGAAATAAATGTAGTTGAGTAAAAAGTCAAGATATAGTGGTGTGGAAGTATAAAGTAACAGAAAACAATCTGTCTTTTGTCAATTCATTTTTGTTTTTTGCCGCAAATGTATGTCGGTCAGCGGCCGTCTGGATTAGTTATAATCTGTATCAGTATCGGCCTTGATAACAGCATATCGGTCGATCCCTGGTCTGGAGTGAGAATGTGTGAAATCAGAAGCTGCAGAGGAGAAATCCAGAGCGTCCGTCTTCACACCAGAAGAAACTTTATGGACTAATAAACCTGCTGGAGAAGCACAGCTCCTCGACACAGCGAAGAGACGCTTGGATAAAAAATAGCTGTGGGCTGTAAATGTAAGTGTGTCTTTAGGGGGTTTGTACTTTTTTTATAAATGATTCTGCTGGTCACAATTACCTTCTCATACACGAGGAGAGCTTCGAGTAATGCTTTTTTCCCCCCTCAATATTGTCAGTTCCTGAAAAAACACCTTTTATCTTGCCTTTGTGATTTCCCGAGGAGATGGATCACATGACAAATGTAGATGTTTTGAATCTGCTGAGTGATTTTAGGAGACTTTTCCATGGTGGAACAAAAACTAATATTATTTTGGCATCGCCTCCCAGAAGTATGGCAGCACAGCCTACTTTCCAGCCCCCAATGATGTGAAACACACACACACACACACACACACAAACACACACACACACACACACACACACACACACACACACACACACATTCCTCCTCTCTTGTTTCTTTTTTGGACTACCACACGCACACACAGCACATATGAATACACACACACACTCCCTTCTGCTTCAGCCCCCAGAGATTGTAAAAACATTAGACCTGCAGTGGAGGGAGCGAGGGATGGAGAATGCGTTAAGGAGAGGGATGGTAGGGAAAGAGTCAACAGATTTCAACTCCCAAAACAGCTCGGGAAGGCCCCCAGGGATGGAGGGATGAGGTGAGAGGGAGAGAGGGAGAGAGGGAAGAAAGGATGTCAGCAGGTATTACTATCACTGTCACAAGCGGGCGTGAGGAGAGAACCCCTCCCTCCTCGCTCTCCTCGGCCCCTCCCTCCCTACCAGTACACACACGCGCACACACATTCTGAGACTCGGGCTTGTATACAGGTGTGTTTCAGAGTAACACACGTACACACACACACACACACACACGCACACACACACACACACACACACACACACACACACTACCAGTAGTACCATCACCCTGCCTGAACACACACTCACACACGGTTCCTCGGACTCTTGGGAAAGCACCAGTGGGAATCACACCCCATTTAGAACTGACACTGCTTTCTGGTGTGTGTGTGTGTGTGTGTGTGTGTGTGTGTGTGTGTGTGTGTGTGTGTGTGTGTGTGTGTGTGTGTGTGTGTGTGTATGTCAGTGTATGTGTGTGTGTGTGTGTGTGTGTGTGTGTGTGTGTGTGTGTGTGTGTGTGTTGACCAAGAATATGTTTATTCATTTTATCATGTTGTAATGTAACAGTAGGGTGTCTTTAAAAAACAGGACAAAATATGAATGGAATGTGGTTTCATCTGCTTATTCAAACATACCCGAGCTCCCAAGTTTTTGAGGCTTACAGTATGATGAGATATGGGTTTGGTATGTGTGTGCGTGTGTGCACGCGCCAGCATATTTGGATGTGTTATTTTTGTAGCAATAACCAGTACCACATGATTTCAGGGTGTGCAGTAATGCGCAGCTTGATCCCTGTCTCCTGGTACTCTGACTGCTATTTTTTCTCTCTGCCTCCTTGTTCTTTTTTCTGCCCTTCCCTCCTCTTTTCTCAACATTTTACTCCAATCAGATCTTTTATTTATGAGTTGGAAAGGAATGTGTACGTTTGTTTCAGAATTAGTTCTTTGTGCAGCCAGATTAGCTTTACCTTCTACTGTATCCAACGTTTTTAGCAGTGTGTGACTGCTGCAAGCGTGCTAGTGCGCAGAGTATTGGACGAGCTGTACAAACACTAAACCTACCTTTCCTTAAAGGGTAACACCACCAATTCTACACCTTAAAGTGTGTTTATAGGTCTTAAAGAGAACAACCTTAAATGTGAAAACATTTGTTTTAAACCTTCTGTGGGTCGAGAGGAAGCTGCATGTAATCTCTAAATTGCCTCCAGTGATGTCACTCATTGGCTAGGTTGCATTATGGGTAATGTAGGTGCCAGGTTTTAAAAAGGAAGGAGAATGTGTGGAATAAAAAAGGCGATATATCTGCTTCTGCTGTATCAATTTTGATTGTTTTTGTCCATAATGAGTCCAACAGCTTTTCAAAAGTTGCCTACATTACCCACAATGCAATCTCGCCCCCAAGTGACACCATTGGAGGCAATTTATCAGATTAAATGGAGCTTCCTCTGGAGCCACAAAAGGCTTTATACTACTTTTTTCAAACATGAGGTAGTACTCTTCAAGACCCCTCAACACACTTAAAGGAACAACATGTATAAATTGTAGTTGAAAACATTGAAAAAAACTTAAATAACAATCTTGACATTAGAGCATTTGTGTAAATTGTTGCAGGGATATCAACTAAAGCTTGTATGCTAACCAGCTAGCCCTGGCCCGTCCTGGTCCAAAGCTCCCACACAAATTTAAACAGCTACATGAGCTAACTAGCTAATGGCAGCTACAGTTAGCAGGTGTTCAAGTGATATGCTGCCCCTTACATGGTTTATATATGAATCCAACAGGTAGGCAATTGGACACACTGCACCTTTCAATGTGTAAATTTGGCAGGTTTTACCCTTTAAGGTTGATCAAGTTGTTTGTTTGTTTTCACATCTTTTCACATAAACTGTCTTTTTTTTTTATGAAGTGCCATCCGTCAGAGTCCCAGAGTATGTTCTGTTGTGTTCATCAGAAACAATCAGATGCTTGTAATTCACAGTCCGAGAGCATCCAGAGTAGTGGTGGTGTTTTTGTGCTGAATGGAAGAGGGGAAATAGCCCTGTCCCAAATCTCCATAGCTGTGGCCTTGTAGCAGGAGAACTCATGAATCTCATTGCTCCCCCATTCAGCTGGAAATGGAGTTCTTGTACGCAGCGCGCTTCTTAAAAACACTGGAGCAGACGCTCCGTGTTTATGATTGCGGGATTAATCTGTGTTCCCCCCTAAAAAAAAAAATAAATAAATAAAATACACCAGGTGACAAATGCCAAGTCATGAAAGTCAGAAAATCCCTTACTCACTACATTTTATTTTTCAAATTTAAGTAGTTTCCCAGATGGAATCCTTTCAGGATGGAAATTTGTTGTGTTGCAGTGTTGATCTGAATACCTAAACAAGTGGGCTTCTCTAGTGTTATTTGCAGCTGATTTGACCATCAAGCAAAAAACCCTCGAGCCCTCACTGTACCTCGTGCGTGTTAATCTTGTAATTTTGGGTCATTGTGGTACATTACTTTAAGTAGCGGCCAGTCATTTTTAATCCCAAATTAATCAGTTAATCCCAGTCCAGTGTCAGGCTGTTGTTAGCACTGTGTGAGACCGCCGTCTGCACCTCTCTCGTCGTGACCCTCACCACTTCCTTCCTCTATGCCCCCCCCTCCTCCTCCTTCTCCTCCCTGCTTCCCTCTTATTGTGTCTAAACCCTTCATCAGTGTTGTGGAACTCGGTTTGCCTTTCCAAGAAATTCAGGGGCATCCGGCTTTAAGGCAGAGAATGGCATCTTGTTATATCAGCCTTAAATATTAAAAACATGAATTTTTTTACACTTGCTGTGAGGCTGGAGCTGAGTATGCTGTATCGAATTTATAAATAACACACATTTAGTAGTCCTGATGCAAAAGAGACAGAGTTTAAAAGAGAAAATGTAACATCTTCACTCTCATATAGACTGATATGGTCCATCAGTGTAAGTGTCCTGCCTCTGGTGTGAATATGTGTGTGAGGGCGGGGCGGGTGGGCTGCTGGCTGTGCGTGACTAGAACAGGACAAAGCTGGCTGCCTTGGGGGGGAAATCAGGGGGACCGTCCATGCCCCCGACGCACGGAGCGATATGAATCTTAACCGATGTGACGGAGAAAGATGGAGAGGGCAGAGAAAGGCATGGATCGGGGCTTTGCGAGGGAGGGCGAGAGAGCGAAGGGGCCAGTTTAGACTCCTGGGATTCCAAAGCAGTGACCGTGAAAGTGCTTAGATAAACAGAGAGAAAGATGGAGAGGGGAGGCGGGCGGAGGGTGGGGGGAGGAGGGTGAAATGGTGGTGGAAGAAGCAATGGAGGGAAGAGAGGAGGACGAGAAGGTGTGTGGGGAAGGAAATGAGACCTGCTGAAGATGTGGTGGAAGAAAAGCGGATTGGAGTGAAACCAAGTTCTTTTTTTCTTTTTTTTCGGAGGGACCGAAAGAGGCCAGCTTTACTCTATTTACTCCTTAACTCGTGTGCTGCCTCCATTTCTCCTCCATCTTCTCCTTTCCTCTCCTTCACTCTGCTTAAATAATTCAGGCCTGCTGGATGTATTAAGCCAGGCTTCCTTGACATGTCTTAAATGTGCGCGTGTGTGTGTGTGTGTGTGTGTGTGTGTGTGTGTGTGACTGACTGCTCCAGCCCCTCTGAAATGGCCATTCTTTTTGCTAACAGCCACCAAATAATCAGACACAGAGGGAACACGAGAGGGGGAAGCACACCTGGGATGAATCGAGCGCACTTGCTGCCTGTCCAGCGTTGACCTTCACATCCCGGAGAGAGAGAGAGAGAGAGAGAGAGAGAGACGGAAACAGAGTGCAAGAATGGGATAGAGAGAGTGTCTACGGCATCAGAAGTGTGACCCACTTACTAAATGATGGATTCTCAAAGCCAAGTCTGATTTATTGGCCGAGCGTGTTTTGTTTTTTCGCGCGTGCCCTTTTCACTGTGGTGAAGAGTGCGGATGAGTAAATGCGCGCGTCTCCGTGTTTTTAAGGGGCGTCGCTGCTGGCATGTCCTCCTTAACCCACTTACACAGGTGGGCCTCGCTGAAGGACCCGAGACACAGATAAGCGTAGTTAAGTATAGTTAATATAACAGATGAGGCCTGTGCTGCTACAACAAAGAACACAAAACAACTTTTTTTCAAGAACAAAGCCAAAAAGAGTGGCTATAAAAAGCAGTTGTTTTTTTTTTCTGATGTGAAAGATAACACCGTCTCGTGGAAAAAAAACGCATTTTACTGATTCATCACAAGTATAAACACTGCCACAAAGACGGGTCGTAATTGGTTAATTGGCAATTGGCAGCATTTGTTGTCTGTTATAGAAGTGGCAAACAGTGCTTTTGGTTTAAGTTTTTAAAGCAGCTGACAGCAGAGCGGTCAAATCATCACACACAAGCTGCTCTGAAAAGACGAGCAGAGATGACAAAGTGCGACTAATGAATATTTATTTTCATTAATCTGCTTATTTAATGAATTGTTTGTTGTGTAAATCGCATCGAAATAGTGAAAGGGCCCAGGGTGACGTCTTTTAAACTGGATGTTTTATCTGAGAAACAGCATAAATCACAGTGATATTCGGCGTGTAGTGATATGAAATGTCACCGCACATTTTCACATTTGAGAAGCCGTAACGAGATAATGTTTGGCCTTTTATTTTAAAGAGCCTGATCAATATGTCAGCTGGTATTGGGTTGTCGCAGATATATCGGTATAGGTGTATATGTTATCCAATATGGAGATTATAATGCAGGAAAATGTGCTTTAGGTAATTCAGAGTTATGAAATTCCCATTGAAGTTTACTGTTTAAATGCACTGATGTCGTTTAAGACAATAAAGTTTACTGTTCAGCTGTAGAATATCCTTCCTCCGTTGCATAACAAGTGTTTTATAACCACATTTGAAGGATCGCTGCAAAAATGTAGGTAGATCGACCAACATTTCAATATCAGAAATATCAAAAATCGATTATCAGTCAGGGTTCTAATTTATTATTCTGTGTATATTTTAAATTATTTTAAATTTTTCTGTCGGTTGAATTAATGTTCAAAATACACGACCCGCCCCATGGAGAGTCGAAGTCACACCGTTTCCATTGGACCTCATTTAGGAAACGATTTGGACAGCATGACGACAGCCATGAGTTGCACGTATTATGTTTGTCTATCAAAAAGATAATTTTTCAAACAATAAAGCAGCTGTTTGTAAAACCGCTTAGTGAACTACATTGTCTCGCTCAACATCGACTCAGAAAAGTATTGACAAAGATGACAGTCCTAATAAATCTGTCCGTGATGACAACAGCAAGTATGTGAAAGGGTCGTTAGTCGGTTCTGCTAGCACGCTAAGATACAGGAGCAGCTTTACGGTGTTTAAGTTACTGGTGTTGGTGAGCATCCAGAGAGACAACATCACGTACGGGACTGCTTGGTTTGTAGTCTTTATAAGTACATATTGTCTTACATTTCATCAGTCCAACGACTGACTGCGACTCTCTCAAGTCAAAAAATGATCTTCTAAATTGACGAATAACATTCTGACATAAGGTCCCATGGAGTTTCACCGGAAGGGCCGTGATTGCGGCTATCTGCTGGTGTGAACCCAACAGGAACAACCTTTCTACGAGTGGTGTTTGCTTCAGAGTTAACATTAATTTGTCTACACCATCTCTTTATCTCCGAATCTGAAAGGGGCCCAAACAGCAAAAGTTGGTACATAAACATGAGACGGATGATGCTGACACCGTGGATCAGCCCTGCTGTCACTCTGTAGCAATACACTTTGATAGATTTCATAAATAGTTTGAGTCATTGCTTCTTGTGTCCACCCATCATGGCTGTCACTGTCGTCCTCCCTCCTCCGTCCCCTCCTTTCAGCGTCTGAGCAGTGAGGTACTGTAGCTATATTCAGGTTTATGCATCCCAAACTGGCACCTGTACAAATCAGCCCTGTATTTACACTGCAGCTCCATTTAGACTGCAGAAACATGGAGAGCACTCATTACTCTGAGGTTAAGGCTGTCCGACGGAGGGATGCAGGAAAAAAAGACGGAGAGAGCGAATGGATAGATGGGTGGGGCATCTGCTTGGCTCCGGTCCCAGCTCCGGATTGGTTGTTGTCCTAGCAACGGCACGTCTGACCTTATTTACCCCCTTCGAACACCTCTCGCCATACGCGCACTCCGCTCTCGCCCGTCCACATCTCTTTTGCCGCACTCGTTCCCTGACAGCCTTCTCTGGGTGAGAGCTGAAACTCTTCTCCTTGTGCCCTTTTTTCCACCCCCTCACACTCCTCTTACAAGTGTGGCCACCTCCAACGCGGAGCAGGTGAGGGAGTCAAGTCAGGCCACACTTTCAGCTGCAGCCATGCTGAGGCGGGGCGCAGAGTGAGGCAATGTTTCAGCACGCAGCGCTTCTGGCCGAGAAATATAAACGAGCCAGAGGCTGCCGGGCTGCACTCTTGTCCGTTTATATTGTGGACAGTAATTTCATACCTCCCAGAAAAGTCACTGGAAAGCCTATTTTTAGGATCAAGACCAAGACCACACATGGCGAGTGGTGCCTATGCATGACAGGGCTCCACCACAAAGGGGGGTGATGGCTTCTGCAGACCTGCAGCCGTATCAAAATGGTTCCGATGGATTGGTTTCCATACTGATGGGTCCTGTGGGCCCCGAAATCATGCAATTTTCCTCAGCTCCGACGGCCGTGGCTATACATCCTGTTGTGTTGCTGAGTCCGACAGAATGGACACACACACACACACACACACACACACACACACACACACACACACACACACACACACACATACACAGAAGAGGACCAATGCCATAACAGGCAGAAAATAGGGTCTGTCTTAACCTGAGGCTGGGAATCCTTCAGAGCCTGAAGCAGCAGGTGTGTGTGTGTGTGTGTGTGTGCGCGCGCGCATACTTTTGAGTGTTTTATCAGTGTGTGTAAATTGATAGAGAACGTGGGTCCAGGAGGGAGCCTGCTGATTCACACAGTTTGAATACCCTGCGCCTTGTGGTCATTCAGTGGAGGCTGCAGGGCAAGAAAAGGTGCAACCAATCACCTCATCACCCGCGGCCATTGTCGCCAGCGCTTATGCACCAAATTTGTATCGATACACAGCGCTTTGACGCGCGTGTGTCCTTCTCCTCTTATGAGAACAGAGCATCGGGTTTGGCTGACGGTACAGGGAACTGTTCAGCCGCCAAGATCCTAATGCATATTAATGCAGTGTGTGCATGTAAAGAGAAAACCACAGCCTTAAGTAGGTGGAGGGGGAAAAAAAGACAGGAAAGTTCACATACCATCCACGTTTGGAGTCTAGGAGTCATAGAAAAGAAAGCAACAAGGTCTGGCGTAGAGCAGAGATACACTTCCTGCTGACCTTGAAGGAAGCACACACACTCACACACACTCCATGTAAGCATACCAAACAGGAAAGTGTAGATAAGAGCAACAGCTTGTTCCCCTTAAGTCCCTCTTTGCTCCTCCGTGCGGAGCGGTTGATCGCCGTCTCTGGCCACAGTTTGATGACACGGAGAGTCTAGTCTCGAGGGTGTGAGGTCGGAGGGGGGGTGGTAAAGGGATTTTTCGGCCAGCTGGGCGGGCGGGGTGGCGGGGGGGCCCAGATGGTCAGAGGTGGGGGGTGAAGTCCTTGTTTGTGCGCGTTGAGGGGAGTAAGCACCAGGTTAGACACAACACTGGTGTTTGGGCTCTGGACACAGCATGGCTTTGTGTGGGCGTGGAGGGGGGTACAGTTAATAGACGGGTGGTGGTGGAGGGGCTGTCCTGATTCTGCTCTGTTTTTTACAACCGCGCAGAGAAAGATGCAGTAGGAGAGAGGAAAATGGCGTAGACGAAGTCTCTCTTATCCTTCCCTCTCATTCTCTGCTGCGTATGGCTTCACAGTTGTATTGTTCCTCTCCTCCCTGCCTCTGAAGGTAGGATAGCCTGTAGAGCACGAGGTCACCCATGCTTCGGAGACCTCAGGGAAAGAATGTGCGCTCTCTTCAGTTCTACCTTGATCCCCCCTTTCCTCCTGGCCTGTCTCTGGGCTCATTTTGTCGTAAAACTTCTCACATAGTTTCCAGTAATTATTCCCCACAGAACAGAGCTGTTTTTCCCTGTGAAAAGCTTCCAAAGCTCGCTTTTATTCGCCTGCCCAACATCACAGGTTGTGTTTCTTCTTTTTTTTTGGGGGGGGGTTTTCAGGTGCGATCGCTTGTTAGAAATGTGTCAGTTTTTATAGCCTTTCTTCAGTCCCTTTCTAGTCACTTCTAATGACTCCACTGAATATTTGTGATTAGGAGCTATTTACGTGGCAAAAGTTTTTTTCCGTAAAATGGTGAACAGCGTTTTGGGGCCTGGAAACCGGGTTACAGAGTGTAATCTTTCAAAGCCCAGTTATTTAAATGTGTACAAGTATTTGTTCCTGTAGTTATGACACATAACAAATCTGATAACAACTTTATTATTTATAATCTTGACTTTACCCAAAACTAGCAGTAGCACTTTGCCTAACAGATGTCACTGTTCGGTAGCTAGCATAGCAAAGCAGTAGCCTAGCTCCATGAAATAAGCTCTGCAGAAACATCAATTGGACTGGACCACAGTGTTCAACTAGCCAGTATATCTTCAGATGTAACTGTTACAACTGAAAAATGACAAAGAAGTTTGATGATTTCATCTCTGCAATGTAAATCCTTATTAGGGCTGTTAGTTGGGTGAGCTAGCAGGCTTGCACGCTAACACAGTTGTTAATGGTCAACAGCACAACCCCACTGACTGCAAACTGTGCAGTCTATGGCAGAGTTCTGTAAAATGTATCGGTGTGACAAAGCTAATACAACTCCGGTTTTCCCTCCCCTTAAAGGTTAGAAGGGAAATTATTTGTACCGAAGTTCAACAGAGCGAAACTCTAAATCCCTGCATAGATTTGCTCTGCCCGAGCAGGCACTGATTGGCAGCTTCTCTGTTTCAATGTAGTGGTTTCGGTCTGAACTTTGGCAGCTGAAAACGCTGGTGTGAATGGGGCCGTCATGACGACTAATTGCGTCAACCAAGAGTCAACCGAGAGCACTAAGACAATCAGTATGTCCGTATGTCAAAACTGTTGTTGTTTCATTCATCGATGTCAATGACTCACCTGACATCCATCCACTCGTCTGTCATTGTGCGGTTAACCCCACCCATGTGGTTCACCCATAAAAAACCTGAAATAAACGATGCCATTTTACCAATTTGTTCTCCTGCCAGAGAGCAACACAGATCCTCCCATATCACCAGAAGTGTTGTTACAGCGCCCGTTTTAGAGGCTGAAGCTGTGTGATGCTATGCCTGGCCAAGGCACGGTGACCGGCGTGCTGTGCCCAGTTAGCATAGTGACCACAGCTAGCGATCGCCCTGCCGTGAAGAACTGAGGCTCCACCAAGCCTTTCGGCCTCCCATCGCCATTACAAGGAGCCGGCAGACTTTTTTTTACTGCAGGCTGCTTCGCGCGTGTTTATTAAAACTCCACTATCAACAGTATACATTTCCGAATTCATTTGGGATGCATAGCACAGCGTAAGCATGTTATTAGCATTTTCATTGTAGTAGAATATTTTTATCCCCCATGTTTATGTGCCGCACTTGCGTTAAGTGCCTAAGTGTATTCAGTATGCATAGTGTGCAGCTGCTGTGCGTGATCGAGTATCTGTTCTGTATTCCTGAAGCCGTGTTGTGGGATTGTTGCTCCTTTAATTATTCTCTCATATTAAAGGATCAAAGGTCTCTGCCACAGTCAACCCCCTGCATTTCATTAGGAAAAAGCGCCCTCATACGCATGCTCGTGGATATACGCTTCTGCGGGCGTGAACGTTAACAAGGACACACATTGGTTGCATTCAGTCTTTGGATGTGATTTCCTGCAATTATGAAAAAGGATAAATGTTCGCCTTTTCAAGTTTCCCCACTGAAGAGCCCAGCGTGCTGGTTTTGATTCGGTTGCTCGCTGAGATTTTTTTCTTTATCAACCAAGAGCTTGCACCAGTCTTCAGAAGGGTGTCACTGATCACCCTCTGGCGTGAGGGGATGGGAGCATGTTTTATTCTCCCGGAGTACTTTCATGTCTCTCGTGTGTGTGTGCGCATGTGTGTGTGTGAACATGTGCCGTGTGTGTGCCCTCTCCCCTCTGCTCTGGCACAGGGAACTGAACCAATCCTCTCTTTCTGGACTCTCCCACAATAGGCTGCTCCGGCGCTCTGTGCTTTGACACCCGCTGCTCCTCCGGTGATCCCATGATGCCCCCTGCGCTGTCACCACTCAGCTGCGCGGCGGCTGGCAGGGAGGGGAGGATGCAGAGTGTAATTACGGCGTACCCGAGCCTACCAGGGCCGGAGAGTAGGGAAAGGGAAGGAAGAGGAGAGAGAGGGAGAGGGAGAGAGAGAGGGATGACAGTTTGACATCAGTAGAGCACACCGTCTCTGTAATTGCTGGCATACATATGGCACAGGCCGAGGGTTGGAGGCTTGTGGGAGGAAGGAGGAAGGGGGGGTGATGTAGGATGGAGTCAGAAATAGGAGGGCACCCTCTCTGAAGCACTCGATCGAGGATGAGTGTCATCCAAAGAGGAGATCGAGGAGAGGAGAGGAGTGAGGAGGAATGTAAATCGGGAGGGGGAGGGAACAGGGCTTGAGCAGTGCAGAAGAAGCTCGAGGTGACTGACATGTATAGCGGGGGGTGCAGCATGTTGACACAGCACACGTCTATTATTACATACGCTCGTGCACACACACACACACACTTTCTTAGCCTCAGAGAAGCTTTGGAAAGCACCACAGGTAGTACGAAGAGTAAACTGCTGCTATGTGTGTGTGTGTGTGTGTGTGTGTGTGTGTGTGTGTGTGTGTGTGTGTGTGTGTGTGTGCGTGTGTGCTTTAACTGGCTTTTCGCGCCTTTGTGTTCTCTTAACCAGACAATCAAGCGCCTTTGTTCGGCTGTAATTAGCACACACAGGTAATAGAGCTATCTGACGAGGCCGCACACACATTCCCGCACACACACGCAGAAGGGGATATTGATCAGGGGAGCGTGGTGTGTGTGTGTGTGTGTGTGCGTGTCCGTGTGTGTGTGTGTGTGTGTTTCCTGAGCGAGGGATCCTGATCGATAGTGTCCTGTCCCGTTGATAGATCGCCAATTCCGAGCGCTGGCTATTGAGCAGGAAGCAGCTTTAGTGAGACCTGCCTCCGGGGTCTCACCTGCATGCCCACGACACGGACACACTCGCACACACACACACACACACACACACGCACACACTTACTCCTGCTTTTCTGCTCCATTATCTCCCCTCAGAAATGCACACCTCTGTTCGACACACGCTGGCTCAAAGTTATCAGAAATTGTGGATTTCTATCTCTGACGATTTCTCCTCTCATTGCTCCATCCATCTTTGAGACCCTCTGCAAATTTGCTGGACCATCACGGTCTCCTGCTTCCTGTCATGTCTAACTGTTTCATTTCACTTTTCCTCAGTTCTGTCTCCCTCCTCCTCCTCCTCCTCCTCCTCCTCCTCTTTGCACTCATTCTCCCTCTCTCTTATTCGTCTCTTCTCCGTCCACCTACTTAACTCCAGACTACTCCGCCATCCACCACCGCCTCTCTCCACCCCCCTCCACCCCCTCCACCCCCCTCCATGTTCCCCTTCGCTGACTCCCAGCACTCCCTTCCTCTCTCCTCCGCTCTGTCACCCCTCTATAAAGACTCCCACTGATGGACCTGAACCTTCTGCCCAAGCCACACTCTGCCCCTCATTCTTCTCTCATGCACTCCATGCGAAGAGGAGACCAATTAAAGTCCGTCTCCTCTCTGTCTTCCACTCCGTTGTTCTCCTCTCTGTGTGTCTGCACTCAGACTCTCTGGGGTTGCTAATTAAAACACTTTTTTACTTTCTTTTCTCTTTACTCTCCTTTTTTTTCTCCTTCCACCTGTTCATCCTGCTTTCCTCCTCTCTTGGCTTTCTTTACTCATTTTCTTTTTTTCTGCCTCCAGCTCTCTGCTCTAACCCGTTTCAACAGCTCTCTCTCTCTCTCTTTCTCGTCAGCCTCCTTCTGTCTTCATCTGGGCCTCCGTTTCATGTCACTCCATCACTCACACTGCTGCCCTCCATTTGTCACACTTTTCTCTCCCCTCGTGCACTGTGTCTCCTCGAACTGCTGCGAGTCTTCGCGTTAAATTTACCTCTCGTCCCCTGTCCTACATCTGCCTCTCTAATCTTCTCTTTCTCCATATTAGTTTGTACGTGGTTGTCTCTACTGTAGCCTGACAGGAAGCCAGACTCTGCAGTCTATAGGAGCATGCATTATGCATCTCCTCTGTTCTAATGATGCTGTCTTGTCCGGAGCTGTTGTTATGCCTAAAGCCAGTCAACCTTGACTGAAGACGTGGTTCTGCATGCGCACACATGTTTCGCATAAGTTTGTACACGCCTGTGTATATCTGCGGCGTGCGGAGGGAGAGTGGAAACGGTGGGAGTTGAGTTTATTTTGCACTGAACTCCCCTCAGTGGTTCTGATAAGCATATGAGGAAGCGTTTGTCGCTCAACGCGGCCTTCTTGGAAGTAAAATGGAGTCGTATCGTGATACATCAAATCTTTTAAACGTTCCTTAAGACCTGCACAACTTCGTTTTATCACCCCATGTAATCGTTATGTGTAATATTGATGAACTATCCAGCTGCTGTGACTATCCACATTCCTTCAGGCATGAAAGGAATTATGGAATACCTGTCATCCGTCTCCTTTCTCCCTCTGTCTGTCTGCGCCTAATCACCACCTCTCTCTCTCTCCCCCTCAGTCATGTATCACTCAGTGTAATCATTAGGTGAAATATTAATGCCGTTGTCGCTCTTCTTTCCAGGTTGACGGCAGGAGATCTGTCCATCCAGGTGAATCTGAACGACTACCTGGACATTTACTGCCCGCACTACCCCAGCAAGGGCGCCCAAGGACCCGCTCTGCCAGAGACGCTGGCCCTCTACTTGGTGGGAGAGGCCTCTTTCCAGGGCTGTGTGGAGACCAGAGGGGCCATCAAGAGGTGGGAGTGCAACACCCCTCACGCTCCCTACGGACCGGTGCGCTTCTCTGAAAAGATCCAGAGGTTCACCCCCTTTTCGCTGGGGTTCGAGTTTCTGCCAGGGCGCCACTACTACTACAGCTGTGAGTAGACGGTGGTGTGTGTGTTTCTGTGTGTGTGTTTTTATTTACGAGTGGTCATACAAAAGCTTTTTACAGGCTAGTTTCAGAATCGTGCAGTCAGGCAATAACATAATTGGTGTCACGTGGTGTCTTGATAGTTTGTGGACATTTTTTTTTTAAATGGCTGATTTCTACAGCATGAAATCTAGTGTGCTGTACTGCCCTAATGTTAGCGAGCTAGCATTAGCAAACATACCCGCGTTAGTTAGTGTCAGCAACATTAACGTAAGCTAGCCAGCATTAGAAATGTTTACATAAGCTAGCTAATTTTGATGAAACGGAAACAAGTCCAGTTCTCATCAACCTAATGGTAGCAAAGTTAATGTGTGCTAGCTAGCGTTAGCAACGGTAGCAAGCGCAACAAAGTGGCAAGCACTTGAGGGGGCGTTTTGACCTGAAAACAATATGTTAAATTAGTTTTGGTTTTTTTTTATAAGTAGCTGTACAAAAGCTAATTACAGGCCAAAAATACTATTTCAGGAAATATCTGACCTCCTTTTATTACCTGACAGTTTGCCTTGTCAATGGAACTTAATTATTTAGTTTTTAATAAAATATGCAGGCAATTTTCTGAAGAAATCAATGAGTTGTATATAAAACGTATACAAAAATGTCCATAAGTTTCCTAAAGCTAAAGGTGACACATTTAAATTGCTTGTTCTGTCAAACGAATGTTGAAATGCACATAGGAATTTCAATGTATTAGAGCAGCATATTCTTAGAATTAGGAAGGTGGAACGAGTTGATGTTTGGAATTTTTGCTTTAGAAATGACATCAAAACTTTTCAAGGACTGAAATGTTGGGAATTTCACTGTGACTTCACGTATTCATGAGTCAATAAGCAAAAATCTAAATTCAAGCTTCGAGAAAATTGTGCAATATCTTGTCTTTCAAATATTTTGACCCAGTGTGATAATCTGCTTCATCAGACTTATTAAGAATGATTATGAATAGATTTCCAAAGTAATTGCAGAAGTGTGGAGACATTCATAAAGCATTGATGGACACGAGGCTGGAGCCGAATATCAATAAAAGGCTCAATATTGTGCATTTTTAGTATGCAGAGTGTGTTATTCCTCATTTCTTTGAGACAAATTAAAATTGTAGTATAGCAATGAACATTCGCTGCAGACTTCGTACACTGAAAGCCAAGTAAACCACCCCAAAAAGAGAAGAGACACCTGTGTTGGAGGCCGTGTGGTCGCCGGGCAGCTCTACAATTTCAAGGGATGAAAAGGTTGTGAGCAGCTTCAGCCAATATGTTTTTTATGAGGCTTTGAGTGTTAGCAAACTGCGGCTGATGCCATTAATGTTTTCCATAAATTCACTCAGACTGACATTAATTTGATGTTTTGTAGGCCATTACACAATTTCAGCGGCGGTCCTCTCTCTCCCGACTACACTCTCCTGTGCTCTTCTCCCCTCACTCATTTATTTCAAACCACTGGAGGGAGAAAAGGGAGGCAGAGGAGAGACAGAAGATGGCTTAGTGGCTGTAAAAATCAGTGGACCTTTTTTTTTTTTTTCTCACTTTTAACAACTTGTGGTGTCAGTCTGACCAGGAGGGGGAGGACATGAAACAAGGCAGAGAATGAAAGAGTGAATGCACGGGTATGGAAGGGTGACAACAAAGAGGCAGAGGGACCGCAAAAGTGTAGGAGGAAGAAACGGAGATCAATACGCGACGACAGTGGGGGGGGGGGGAGCAGACGGAGGTAGAGAAGCGTGGAGGAGTGACAGAGGGAGAGAAAGAGCAAAAGATGGACACAGTCTGACAGTACAGGACGGGAGGAGGAAGGGGGGGGGGATGAGAGGAATCCACACTGGAGAAAAAGTAAAGGGAGAGAGCAACAAAAGCGACGGAGAAAAGGGATGGATGAGACGAAGGGAAAGAAAGAATCTTTACATAAATTACTGTTGCGGTCCAAGGGACAATGGAGCATTGTGAGGGCATGAGAGAGAGGCTCCACACACACACACACACACACACACGCTAACACACACATGCATATATGTACACGCACACACACTGGGCTATTGTGGTTGTGCAGGCCAGTTCAGAGAAAAGCAACAATGGGTGGTGCCCCCCCCCCCTCGGCCGGGCCACGTCGGGCTCTGAGCGATTGTGTGTGTTTTGTCCACATCAAAGATAAGGCGTAAAGTTGGTCCAAATGTCTGGCTCTGGGGTCTGTGCGCTGAATGGGCCCGCAGCACTGGAGACACTATAATGGCATTAGCCCGGGAGAACAGTACAATAGTATTAGAAACACTAATGGCATTAGTTGGCTCAGTCTGAGCCGGGCTCAGCTCCTCTCTACAGCTCCCACAGACTACGACACTGACAGCCCGCTGTCTCTGGGTCTCGGGGTCCGCTGACCAACGCCCGCGGTTCTGTGGATCCCCACAAACAGGAAACACCTTGACATCCTCTGATAGTCAGCTGCTCCTACCGTGGAACCGTGTGATTGGACAGTGACACTGGAACACAGAACCCAATGCCCGGGTTGAATCTTCACCACTTTGACAACACATGCATTTGATTTATTAAGAACACGCTACAAATAAATTAAGCACAAACAAATGAAGCACTTATTCACCGGTTTGTCTACACACATATATACAGAAGAACTACACTGCATTTAGGAAAACACAAACACAGACAGAAAAGAAAAGAGAAGAAATGTAACATGTTAAAACATTCAAATGACAATCAATGTTGAATTGTAGACAGAAGTTAGTAGTAATCATAATAATAATAATAATGATAGACAAAACACATGTTTAAGACGAATAAACATACTCTGCTTTGAATATTTTTTCTAAAAGCACATTTAGAAAAATCCCCAGTATGCATATGCAAACATTATTCATATCTAGTTTTGTAAAAAGTAGCCAAAAGTTGTAAAAGATATCCTGTCAAAAATATAACTCTCAAGTCATCCAAACAAATAGTACTTGAGTAAAAGTCTTTTAGATATTGTAATTTTTTCTGACATTAAATGTGTGATTGTACTGTATAGATGCTGTGTGGGTCGATCGATCATCGGCCCAACTGATCATCAGGTCTGATACCCCGCATTTTTCTGATTATCAGAGTTGCTGTTTTGTTTTTTTCAGATTGTGCCGACAAAATTATTCAACTTAAAAAATTGCACAAATTTGGCTATGATGCAACAGCCTGCAAAGTGACCAGATACTCAAGTTATCAAAAGTGGAGTGGAAGTATAAAGTAGCAGAAAATGGAAATAATCAATTAAAGTGCAAATATCTCAAAATTGTACAGTACTTGAGCAAATGTACTCAGTTACATTCCATCTCTGGTCATGTCAAAGTTCATTTTCACGTATGTGAACGTATCGTACGTTCACATCTTGAACTCAGACTTCAGAGAAACTTTCCTCCCTCAGTAGATGAATGTGAACACAAGCCCTGCACATACATGGATCATCTTACACAATGTAGCTCAAATATCAACAAGAGGCAAGACTCATGTTTGACTGGAGGAGACTTTAAGTCAAAGCTCCATTCGTAAACATCAGTAGCTCTTAGCCTTCCAACATCACCGACGAGCGGTGATCTTCTGCAAAGCCACATGTGAAGGATTGTTGATCAGTTTTTAGTCGCCCTTAGAAACTTCTAAGTGTGTTTTCTGTATCTCGATGAGAGTGCTCCTCAGTTGCATTTCTTTGCATTTGTTCCTGTCCAAATTGCTGACGATATGTTCCTTGTTTTGTGCGTCCTCTCTGTGATTTTAGCCGCCGCAGACAACGCCTCGTCTCACAGCCTCCTCTGTAATTCCGTGCTCCATCTTATCAGTCGAAAAATTGTGGCTACAAAGTGAGACAGACTGTTAGAGATCATACACTCAGCTTGTCTGGTGGGTCCCTGTTGAGTTAGCAGCTGTTTGTGAATAATTCAGATATATAAAGCCATTTAACTGCAGTTTCCGGGCAGATTTGTTTTGTGAAAGCGATGCTAAACTGACAGCTAATGCAGCTGATGTTTCCTGGCTTTTTTCCCACGAGGGCCGTGATCGGGCGTTGATATCGGCGCATTTGCATCCTCTTTATGGCCGCACTCAATCGTATATTTTATTGTTTATTTAGCGAATAAGTGTGAAATATGTTTGCGACACAGACGGAAGATGGGAGACGGTTTGATAATTCTCTGAGGTGCTGATATGGTGGAGACGGGAAAAACAGAGTTTCCTCAAAGAGCAGATTTGATGGAAGAGTTTCACTCGGTACATCTTAATGCCTCTTTACGGGCGGTTTGTCGGGTTTAAAAGATCAGCGGCGTATTTAAATCCTCCTCTCTTCTTCTTCTTCTTCCAGCTCTACCCACAGATGAAGGCCCTCCTCTGCCATGTATGAAGTTGCGTGTCACCGTGTGCTGCGAGCCCAGTGAGTACGCTCCCCCCCATTTTCATCTGTTCCTCCTTTCATGCCGTCTCCTTTGGTACACCAAGAGACTCCTCTCTCCCCTTGCCTCTCTCATCTCTACTATCAAGGCGGCATGGCATGATGTTCAGGCCCCGCTACTACGTCTCAGGCGCTCCAATTCTTCTACTTGTATCAATGAAACTATCTGTACGCCTCACAAATCCTGCCTTACCTTTAACCCCCTAAGATGAGACTTACTCCAACTCTTCCTCTCCACTCCACGTCAGCTTTTAAATCTAATTGGATTGAAGGGTTTTTTTTAAGCATTAGCTCCCTCTCCTCCACTTCCTCCTCCTCCATTCTCTTGTTCTTTTTTTTTTTTTTTTACCTCCTTGTCTCCCTCATTCTCCCACTCTCCATCTCCCCATCCCACTGTGAAATTCCCAGCGTTGATCTAATCCAGAGTGCGCCTGGAGTAATGTTAGTCTTCCAGTCCAGTGAGCTGCCCATTCCGGTTGGGAATGTTGCCCAGTCACTGTGGGAATCCCTGTACAGTTGTTCCTGTGTGTGTGTGTGTGTGTGTGTGTCTCTGTGTGTGTCTGTGTGTGTGTATGACCATTTTTTCCTGTGTCTGTGTGTGCCTACGAGCCTTTGCGTGTGCTCTCATGGGTTAAGTCTACGTGAGCTTCATGTGTGCGTGTCCCTCATGTGCGTGTCTGAGACGTCTGTCCCAGTTCCCATCCCGGCGCTGTCTGCAGGGGGGGTGGGCGGCCGGCTTGTCGCGCTGTCCCAGACTGAACCGACAGACGCTTTTCTCCATAAAAAAAAACCAAGGTCTTTTTTCCAAGAGCAGCTCACCGAATTCCTACACGTCGTGTAACAAATACCTCCCAACCATGTCGCCCTTGATTAAATTTGTCGTGCGAAGGGGAGACAAAAATATTACAAAAACCTGAATGAAAGGAGCCCCCCTTCCGTCTCGAATGACTTCTTAAATGCCATCACTGTTCCGGCGCGAGACAGGGAGCAATTTGCCACGTTATTACCGGAGTGAAGGCTGATGGCTTTTCTTATATGTTAATTATCCCGCTGTCATTAATTAGGGGGGCCACAGATAGTCGTTCAGTGAGAAAATGCTAATGTAGCCTTGACCTTTTCTGGCGGTTATTCCCTGACCGGCCCACCCGAGGACGGAAATAATCACAATATTTGAAATCACCTGGATTATTCAGTCACAAACACACACACACACACACACACACACACACACACACACACACACACACACACACACACACACACACACACACACACACACACACACACTTGACTTTCCCGTAGAAGCCCATTGTACTTCACATCAGACGCCAACAAGATGCTTCAAACGGCTGCTCCCCTCCTGTCGTTTTCTCCCCTCTCATCCTGTCCCCTAACCAAAACTAATCCCGACTAAATTTCAGGATCTCCCTCTCCTTGTCTTTCACTCCCCCCCCTCCCCTCCCTCCACTCCAACCTCCCGCTCTTTTTTTTTTTTTTTCTCCTCTTCTGTCATTCCTGGAGTGGCACTAATCCTCCCCTTCTCTCTGTCTCCTCAGCTCTCTCCTCCCTTCCTCATTTTTTATGATCTTTCGCTACTGGAGCAAAACTAATCTAGGCACCATCCACGGCAGTCTCTTACACTTCCTGCCCCCCCCCCCCCCCCACCCCCCCACCCCCACCCCCACCCCACCCTCAACTCCAGCCCCACCTCCGCCACCTTCTCCCCGTGTCTTCTCCGTCTCTTTGTCGTGTCACCGTTATCCGCGGTGCTGTACAGTCGCACTCGCCCTGCTCCATCTTTGTCGGGGCGCATGCTGTGCGGATGAGAGTACACGAGGCCGGAGAGAGACGAGTGAGTGATGAAGGAGAGTTGGAGGATCTCTCTCTCTCTCTCTCTCTCTCTCTCTCTCTCTCTCTCTCTCTCTCTCTCTCTCTCTCTGTCTCTCGCTCTTTGACTGTCCATTAGTGGCGGTTTACCACAGCTGTTGTTGTGTTGTTCCCCATGGTAACACCTCACATACTCTCTGGATCCTTCCTGCTCAGGTTGCCTTTTATCTGACAGGTAGCGTGGCAGCAGGGCGCGCCATGCCTGTGTACTCTACTCCTGTGTGTGTGTGTGTGTGTGTGTGTGTGTGTGTGTGTGTGTGTGTGTGTGGCCCTCGGTGATGGCAGCCTCCTGTCCTTCAGCTACATCTCGTCTCTTATCTAAACTTCAAACCCTGTGCACCTCCCTCCTCCTTTCCCTCTCTCTCCCCTGAACTTTTTTTTTTTTTTTTATCTTTTTCCATGTGATTAAAAGGTTCTTCCATGTGGGGATGCCCCTGTTGTGGGTGTTTTTGAATTAATTATCAGCACACACACATACAAACAGCTGCCCTCACACTGGTCTGAAGGACAGAGTGGTGACAGCGAGAGGGTCCGTCAGGTACGCTGTCATTGCTCCAAGGTCAGATGACACTCGCCGGTCCCCTGGTCTCCTCTCCGGTGTGTGAATGTGTGTGTTTTTCTCCTTAATTTAACCCAAGAAACCAGGTGGGACGGAATCAGCTCTTAATGACATCCTCTGTGTGAGTGCCGTGTGTGTGTGTGTGCGTGTGTGTGTATGCCTGATCCTGGTTGTTTTCTGGAGCACTGTTAAAGCACGTTCTGTTTTTTTTCTGAGGGTTTTGGTTGTTTTTCTGGCGCGGCGACGTGGTGTTTATTTGAACACAACGCTGTCATGAATCGCGCCAGAGAGCGAGCTTTTTTTTGCTGAAAGGTGCTTGAGCCTGTGTTGCGTCAGAAAACAAGGCTGTGAATCGGCATCAGCAGACTGGTGTCATGTGAAATCTCCGGCGCCCTGCAGCCCTCTATTGCATCTTTCAGCCTGGCTCGCCTCGCCTCGCCTCGCGCTCCATACTTACCTTTTTCCTTTTTTTTCCCTTTCTTTCACTCCAACTTCTGCCTAAAACTCCTCCTGTTGTGTTTATCTCCCTTGTTCTCCTTGTCACTCTGCCTCTCCCGACTTTCTCTTTTCTCAGCCGTCCCACTGTGAGAAACCATTATAGACCAACTTCCCTCTCTCTCTAATTGATTCCCTTTCTCTCTCCGCCTCTCTTCCCCTCTTTCTCGTCGTTCTCCCGCTGTGAGCAGTCCATTGCATTCATTTCAGTTTGCAGAGCTTCACCATTTTCCCCAGTTTCTTTCTCTCTCTCTCTCTCTCTCTTTTTTTTTTCCTGCCATTTCTTACATCGCTGCTCTCCTTTACCCCCTCCACTCTCTCCCAAATACCTTTGTACCCTCTGAACTGGATACACACAAGGACAAAACTTGAATGCAGGCATACACACACACCGCTTCTGCCCGTCCGAGCTCTCTCGGATCCCGAACTCGACGCTCAGAATTTGACTTTAACCGCTTTCGCCGAATTTTTCCGTTCGCCGTAAACTCTTCTTTACGCAAATTTTTAAATTTTGAGCAAAGTGCTAACCGTCAGGTTTGGATAGCATTAGCTCCTGCGTGTGTAAAATGGCGGCATGAGAGGAGAGGTGGGATGGTGGAACAGTGGCTGTCTCTGCAGTGGGGCGTTCTGCCGACTGGAGACACGCACACACACATTCACGGTCGGTCGTGCGCACACACACTCACACATTTAGCCACGGCTGTGCATGTACAGTTACACGTGCTGTATGTGTTCTGACTGCAGTGCAGAGACGGCTCTGCAGTCACACCACTCACGGACGCCATTTTGTGGCGGAGCTTGCCGCGACCAAAATTATGATGTTGACACAATCTGGTGTCCTCGGTGTTCGTTTTTTGTGCACGGATGATGTGATTACAGCCGGATCACAACACACATATCACACACAGCCGGGTAAACACAAGGCATTTAACGTTTGAGTTTTCGAAAGAGCGGCGTGGCGTTAAACACACGCTAATTGATACTGTTGCAAAGTGTTTTTTGCTGCACTGAAATAAATTAGAAGCCTTGTTTAAGAAATGTTCATAATTGTCACAATAAACACTGTTTTTTATAGCATTCGCCACGTCCACAAAGACGACAGTAGAGAGGTCGCGACGCCGTTAAAGTGATTTAACCCGGTTTTAGTTTCAGTGTTGTTTTTCTTTTATCGATTTAAATGCTTAATGGAAAAACAAATACACTTCTTATGCTCCTGTTTCACCAACACAAATTAAACTTGAAAGCACGGCTAATTGATAAATATTCTTCCATCATTAAAGTTGCATCAGAACATATGTCGATAGCAGAAATGCAACATTTTTCAATTAAAAATTAACATAATTTTAGTTCAGTTTTTGTGCGCGTCCAGCTGCACTATTTAAAGCGTGGAATGTTCGCGTGTTATTCGTCTGTGTTTGCTTAGATTTGTCCTGCAGACACACACACACACACTTACAGCCACACAGACACACACACACATCAGCTCGCTGAGAGGCCCGGACCCAGCATGCTATTTAATGCTTCGTTAACCCCTAGATGGTCGTTAGTTGTACAGAACCTGGGAGTAATTTAGTGGCTCATGTCTGTCTGAGCGACGTGTTGCAGCAGAGACCTGTGGGTACAAGACAGATCTCCCAGACAAACACAGTGTTTCTCTGCTAAGCCCTCATTTAATGAATCCTTTCCTCCTCGTGTGTGACTCTGCAGCAGATGAGCTCCGAGTGTCCCATTTCCTCTCTCATAATCTCAGTCAGTCGCTGCGGGATGTGGATAGGTGGTAGTTTTCCCAGAGACATCAATACACACTTTGTCTTCACGTGTGTGTGTGTGTGTGCATGCTCGTGTGTGTCTGTGTGTGTGTTGCTGTGTCAGAGGTGGGTTCAAGGCCGTGGATCGATTTAATAACAGCTGCAGTTGTGCAGCCTCATCGCTGCTTCCTGACCCTCCTGTCCTCTCTCACTGATGTTGCACGGCGGTTCCTTTTTTTTTTTTCCCGAAAGGGGCTTTGTAACCGTTTCCGCTTTTTTTAGTTTCGCCACCTGTCTGTTTTTTTTTCTCTTTTTTGTCCTTTTCCTCCTCACCAGCTCTCCCGCCCCCTCCCCATCCCTTCATCCTCGCCATCCCTCCATCCTTCCCTCCATTATTTCCTTTTAGTCCGCCCCCTGCTGAGAAAGTGACGCCCAGACACAAACACCCCCCTATCCCGTCTCTTTCTCTCCCTCCCTTTTCTCTCTGTCTGACCTTGTTTCAATCTTTCCAACCTTCTTTTCTTCCGCCGTACTTTCTCACTCGGCTCTTTCATCGCTCTTTCATCTTCTGTCCACTTCTTGGTTTCGCTCTGTCATTTTGAATTTTCCTGTGTTTCTTTTTCTCCCCCCCTCCTTCTTTTTCATTTCCTGTATCCCCTCTGTATAATCTCCATCATTCTTACCCACCTCATTTACATAACACTATCTTTTCCTGTTGCCGTGCTTCTCAAGCTCTTTTTTTATCCGACCTTTAAGAGAATTTGCATAGGGGACATATTTGGGGTTGCACAGCCAGTCAGTACTCATTTTTCATGGCGTTAGGCTTTGAGTAATGGTAAATACCTTCCCCTGGTCATTTGTCTGTTTCTTGCTTCTTTTGTTCCACAGAGCAGCAGCTTTATTGAGAAAGTTAAGCATGAAAAAATGACTAATCAGCAACTTGTTTCTTCACCCTCAACTTTATCTAAATCTTCTCTCCTCTCTCGCTCCCTCTCCTATTACAGCGTCAGAGGGTTCGAAACAAATACAAGGTGAGATGCGACATTTCACACACAATTTGTTCTTAAGCTTGGGCATCTTTATGATGCGTCTTTGCGGTTACATATGCCATGTTGTTATGTCTTTTTATGTCTGTCTGTTTCTCACAAGTTCAAGTCCAACAGAGGTTTATTTGCAGGAATTAATCGCCTGCAGCTGTTGTTTCAAAAAAAGCACGAACATGGCACATTATCTGTATGAAATCAATGAATGAATGAATATGAGAACATACATATAACCAATTGTGAAAATTAGTCACATGGAAAATGTCCAAAAGTATGTGGACACCTGAACGCTACACAGATGTATGATCTGTAGCTATAGCTTGTTTATTTAAGCACGTTGAGATTGAGTTGAAAATTTTTGAGTCACCCGACCAAAATTAAACATTGTTACCACAATAAACAAGAAACAAACGTATAAATGCGACCGTCACACGCTACAAATAAGTGAAGAACAAATATCCATCAGTAAAAGATCAGGGACAAAAGAAAACAAAAACCTGTTCGAAGACGATTTCAGTGAAAGACAAGAGCAGTCACACTGAAGAGTGTTATTTTCGTGATCTTTCTAAATGAATCCCTCCAAAATAATCAACACTGACAATTTCAGGTCCTTCTCCAGGAAGAAGGGGCAGTATATTTATTTTATTTTCCCTTTCCCAAATTTTTTTTTTTGCCTATTTCTATTCCAACTCTGGCGACCAACACAGCAGAATACTGTGAGTGCACAGGCCGTATTAATGTAGGTTTTTACACATGTTTGTGCACTAGTGACGGGGTGAACGTGCTACAAAACTACCACGTCACGGCAATAAATAACTTTAGGCAGTAACACAGTCATATAATGATACTAATAAGAGCTTTATTTGTGCAGTACTTTTAAGAACACACAGTGATGAAGTGCTTCACACAAATGATAAGGTGCACAATTCAAACCCAGCGTACATACACGCATACAAACAAACACCCATACCGACATATATTCAGACACGAACTCCAACTCAATTTTGTACAAGACAATTATTGATGTCGAGCGAGGCAAAGGAGAATTTATGAAAATGTTAACCAAGAGAAATGTGTCTTCAGGATGTAACTTATTTCAGTAACAGCATCACAGTCATTATGTCAACTAACATGTAACTACCGGAAATCAAGTGCTCTGTCCACACCACGTCATCTCCACCAGTGCCGAAGCAATATCACCCTCTCCCATTTCATAATTTATGATGACCTCTATGCAGGCTTGGGGGAGTAACGGAATACATCTAATGAGATGACGTAATTAGGGTACAAAAAGAGCTAACTGTGTTCCGACAAAGATGCAATTAGATTACAGATACATTCAGACAATTACAGTACACAGAAGTACACAGAATTACAGTTTTAAAATAAAGGATCATATACTCGTCTGTAACCACGCATATGTGCAAACATGACAGCGCCTCACGAGTCTCACACAACATCACTCTGGTCTCAAACACACACTATATATATATATATGTTTTTTGTTTGTTTTTTGTTTGTTTCTCCTGTCTTTAATTGCATATGTATGGTATTGAAGTAATCCAAAGTCACATTACTTTAATACTGTGATACTTGGATTACATTACTGACTACATTTTTAAGAAGGGTAGATTCTTAAAGTAACCCTGCCTCTGTGGTTATTTTGTGGAAGTAACGCAAAAGTTGTCAGTGACGTATCACTACACATACTGTCAAATCAAAGTAACTAGTAATATGTATTATGCATTACACTTTGGAAGTAACCACCCAACACTGATGTAAAGAGATGAGAGGGAACCAGCCGAAAGAAAAGATTAATATATATAAATAAAACCGGCCAATGACAAAGCTCAGTGGTGTATCTAGCGTGTCACAATGGCCAATAACGTGCTTTTTTCGCAGCCTTCAAATCTTCTGGGAATTTCTTCCACCAGTTTTTTGGAACTTGGCTGCAGGGATGTGCTCCCATTCAGCCACAAGAGCATTAGAGATAAAGGGGCGACGAGATCTGGCTCACAGTGTCTGTGTTCAAATTCATCCCAAAGGTGCCTGGCGGGGTCGAGGTCAGAGCTCATTTGTAGGCCAGTCAAGTTCTTCTGAAACTGTGCAACAAAAACTCAGAAAACCAAGGAGGCACGAAGTTGCTTTTAATGTCACTGTACGCTGTGACGTTAAGATTTTCAGATATTGGAGTTATGTCGCTGAGCCCAAATTGTTCCAAATACTTGTGTCCACATTCTTTTAGCCGTATAGTGAAACTCATACATAATGTTTTATTCAACCTTCTCTCTTTCAGAAACTGCGCCTCAAAGCAGTGTTTGCTCACTGAGGACATCTTCACCTCCTCTCCTCCTCCTCCTGCTCCTCATCCCCGTCCTCCTCCTCCTGCTGACCACCTGACGTCCTCGTTACATGACCTCACGCCCGTTCTCCCATCAGATGGGTGGGGGGGTGGTGGATGTTACTCAGAAGTACACAATGCAATCTACGCTCAGACAGTGAATGACACAATGCAATCTATGCATAAAAAAAAGACCGCTTACCTGTGAAATTCCAGGAAGAACAGCGCGTCTTCCTCAGAACAGGGCCACAGTGACTCAGGGCCGAATCACACTGATTCATTACTTGTTTTTTTTTTTTCCCTCTCAGCCCGTTGTGTAAGTAGTAACGCAGAATATTACACATAGAGCTTCAGTAGTAATAAATCTCATCTCCCACTCTGATGTCAGCAGAACGATAAGCCTGTCAGCACAAAGTTTCCTTTTTTTTACTCATCTATTGTGTCTTTTTTTTCTTTATGTTGTGTTGGATGTACGTGTCTGTGAAGCTGCCTCAAGTGACAAAGTGGCCAAATGAACACAAACTACTGTACTGAGTGGCTCAGGTCGGAGGGGACTTTTGTTAGTGACACATTTTAAACTGCCTTATAGCCTCCGAGTGAGATAATTGTGTCAAACTAATTAGATTTGGGCGTTTTTTAGGATCAACATGCTGGAAAATTCTGGAATAGTCAGGCAGGGCTGCTGCGCCCTCTACTGGGATTGAACTGGTTTAACTGGAGTTGGACTGGGTTGGCCATCACCTCAGAAAACTGGACACTAGATTATTGGAGCTGCAATGTTAAAAAACGTGGACATTTGACAGAGTTTGTCCTCTCCGATTGGACCCCCTGCTGTGCTGCCTCCCCCACACCTCTGTCTGAAGCACAGAAACAGAGGGGGTTATGGGTAAAACAGAGAGCATCATCTCATCTCGCTCCACTGTACATACTGTGGACCACTGAGTTGGCTGAACGCTCGATGCTCCTGCCGACCCCCCAGATGTGCAGATATGCACACGAGCTTTTTTGTTCATTTTGTTGTCTTTTTTTAATATTTTTTTTTTTACGCGGGATCCTAGATTTTTAGATCATTTTTTATGTATAGTTAATATATTCTGCAAAATTAAATATATTAACTACAAAATTCAATGTTTTAGTGCTAGCCGATCTCTGATATTTAAGTCAGACAAAAACCTGCAAACGATGATTTATACCGCGGGTACATTTGTATATACTGGGTTGTTTTCGACGTGCTCTGCTGCAATGTAGTTACACAAGTTAAGCGATTCGATGGTGTGATGAATTTTTTTTTTTTTTTGTCAAATTGTCTAGAAGACATCACTTAAATCGACTGTCATCAATTAAGACAAAATATCACATTAAATTCACAATTAAATTCTTTTTCCTGATGTTTTAAATTGAAATTGGACAAAATAAAATATGGGTGTGTATTTTTCATTTGAATTAAATATTTATATATTAATAAAATTACATAATTATTTCCCCTACAGAAAATCTATAGTTTAGTTGCACAGCTTGTTTCATCTTTAAAAAAAAAAAAACTACATTGTGAGCACTTAATATATTTTTCCTCCAAATATCCTGTTGTCGTGCTGTAAATCACACTAGTCATGCCATTTTTGGTTTTTTTACCGCATTTTCCTAAGAGTTTGAATATTTGTGAAATATTATCAGTGACGTAGATTTTTTTTTGCAATCTTGTTAAGTAGTGATTTGTTCTGTGATTTCCTTGTGTGTGTGTCTGTGTCGGTGTGTATGTGTGTGTGTGTGTGTGTGTGTGTGTGTGTGTGTGTGTGTGTGTAAAACTTGTTCTGCTTTCACATTTTAGTGAAGAATGTCGCTTCTTCTGTGAAGAGCCAACTGCAATCTGAGCCTTTTCTTTTCTTTTTTTTTACGCGGCGGGACAACAAAATAAATATGATTGCATTTAAACGCTCCGAGTCGATCGTCATTTAACTTAAGACTTCGGTGACAACACACACACACACTCACAGCTTTATTTGCAGAACACACACATCATCCAGTGTGAGACACAGGAGTGTATAAAAATAAGGAGACTTCGGGGACTAGAAATGACCTTGTGGTGTAAGAGGCCACTGTAATGTGAGTAACCTAGTGGAGTATTGAGCTGAGTTTTTATCTATGGGCAGCCGAAGTCTGATAAGACTCAGATACCCAATAGACTCCTGGTATTAATAGACCCTAGAGCATCATCACCAATACATCGAACCTTAAGTAGTAGCTGGATTTCTTTTCAGTAAACACAGGAGTGACGCTGAATACAGAGCGAAATGAGATATTTGTGTGCTTTAAATATAGAATGAGCCGTAAACACATTCCCATTTATGTCTGCTGTAACGTAGAGGCCGCCTGTGAAGCCAGAAAGGCAATTTCCTGGATAATAGGGCTAATGCTCCTATTTCATGGTTTATGATCTCTTCTGATGACATGTTTGTCACTGTTGAGGCATGTTATGAAGCGCCTTTTGATTTTGACCTTCACGTAGAAATGTCCAAAGCCCATGTTTTCATTCTTCTCCTATTGTGAATGATGAAGTAAGCACACAGGAAATCAGCGGAAAGCAGGGGGGATACTTTTAGACTGGCGTTGAAAAGGAAAAGGATTTCAGAAAAAGCCAGCCTGTGACCACTTCCATTTTAGCTGTGTGACAACTGTGTGCTGCTGTTTATTCCACTGACAGCATGCCCAAACCAAAGCTTTTATGTGAGAGTGTGATATTGAGGGTTTTATTGTTGATTCCAGAAAGGAAATGCTTGAACTATCGTAACCAAAAATGTCTGGTATTTTTCAGGACGACTTGAACAGCGCTGATGTTTTTGTGCGTGTATCTATGTGAGCTCATTCTTCAAAATAAAGCTCATAATTATGGACAGATGTTGTCATATTATATAAATTAAGGAGATTGCGAAAATCCCACGTCTGAGCTCCCCCGATGACTGAGATCATAAACAATTTCTGGGACAACGGATTTAGTCTTAACTATCTGTCTGACAAAAAGCAATCCTTATTGCACATCCATAATTCTGCGCTCCTCGTCCATGGCACAGTAATTACACTATCGGATTTCAACACAGCAGGTTCTGTTGCCACAAGTCGGCCTGTATCTAATTGGACCTCGGCTGAATATTTAAGGCTCGGGTTGCCGTGTTGATTTCATCTTCCGAAGCACAAAACTCCAGCTATTAATCGAAGAAAACAGTGCTTAAATAGTTATATTGTTATTACTTGAATAAAGAAATACTTTTTTAAAGGGGATACTCATGAGTCAGCACTGTTTAGATGTTATAAAATACAAACACATTCTTGAAAGGATTTCACAGCAAAGTGGAATAAATCCAAAGTTGTATTTAAGCTGCATGAAAGTGAATTCAATCTGGAGTAGTTTTAAGATCACTGCGCCTTTCTTTGAATGTTTGAAGGATGTTAAAGATTTTCCCAGCGTGTAATCAACACCCTGACGAGTGGCGACATTCTCCTTGTGAGTCCTGGCCGGTGTGTGTTTCGCATCCTTCAGAATCAAGGTGAACTGAGGTGAGGTGAGGTGAGGTGAGGTGAGGTGAGGTGAGGTGAGGTGAGGTGAGGTGAGGTGAGGCGAGAGGGCAGGAAGTGTCCTTCTGAATTCCTTGGACAAGAAAGGGCCTGAATATCACGAGGGCCTTGAGAAAAGTTGTGTTTCAACTTTTTCTCTTCATTTGTTGGCATTGTTTTTGTCACTTCGTTGAAGTCACAGCATCCGTTAAGAAATAAGCATTTGGTTTGCAACGATTCATTACACTTTGATGTGGCCAGCACTTAAAGTGTATCTTAATATATATCATTCTAGACCAGCTTTATCATGTTCAGATGTCTAATTTTGTTTTTTAATTAATCTTCCTGTTTCTTTCCATGTTTTGACTGAGATTGGGCCGTAAATGCCGTATTTTTTGCTTAAAAAGTATATTATTGATCACCAACAATTAACAAAATAGTCGCCAATTAAATTTCTGTCAGACTAATCGTTTCAGCTGTACTGAAACTGTACTGCTGCTCATGTTTGTACACAAGCATGTTCATTTGCAAAGTAACTGAAGCTGTCAAATAATTATACAGAATTAAAAAATGACATGTATTTCCCTCTGAACTGTAGTCGAGCAGGTATAAAGTGAAAAAAAAATACTCAGATTAAGTACCTCAGATCTGAATTTGAGTAAAAATACTCAGTTACATTTCATTACTGTTTCTCGATGGGTAGAGCAAGTTGGAGAATTCAAAGCAGCCAAAACTTCTGCTCCACTGATCTTTTTCCAGCTCACTAATCTAGAATTTGTCATTTTCCATCCACCTCAACAAACCTTTTTGCATCAGGAAATGGGACTGAATCACAGATTGAATCTCCTGACCCCCTCAGTCGCACTGCTCTGGAAAGTAAAATGTTCCCACAGAGAAAGTGTTTTCTTTCTGTTGGGTGAATCACTCCCAACAGCTCTTTACTCCTGGAGGTAACGCCTTAGCAGCATGTGTGTGTGTGTGTGTGTGTGTGTGTGTGTGTGTGTGTGTGTGTGTGTGTGTGTGTGTGTGCGCGCGCGCGCGCGTGTGTGTGTGTGTGTGTGCGCGCGTGTGTGTGTGCGTGCGTGTGTGTGTGTGTGGGCGGCACTGTGAAAGAGTTCTCAACTATACGACGATAAAGAACTTTTAAAGTCTCCGCCAATCAGTCAAATTCCACTTGAAATCTCTTGCACACATTGCGTCTACTTTTTCAACACTTTATAATCGGATACAGTGTATATTTCCTGCTGAGAATATCTGACCCTTCATGCAGTGGAGAGTAAAAAAGACTGACTTAAGATGTTAAATCTGTGAAGTGGGGTTTTAACAAGCAAGACCCGCTACTTAAATGCCTTTAGATTCTTCAGAAGAAGAAAGAAGAAGAAGATCCCCTCTTATTTATTCTGGGAGGTTTCACTTCACTTGAGCTCCCAGTCAGACATTTAGGAGGGTTTTCTTTTTTTTTTTAAATGGCCTTCACAATACTTATACCTTGCTTTACTTTCATATGGCATTCACCATGCAACCTAAATTATAGAAAATACTGATTAATGGAGACTGAATCTGTGTATATAATACTGTAATGGAGGCATGCAGAGTCACCGTACAGATGCAGAAACCTTTAAAATCTCTTGTGAGGGAATTATGGACTTATAAAGTAATTATGACAGTAAGTTAATGCTAGTTTAAAAGTCTGATTATGGTGATGACACTAGACAGCCCCAAGGCTTTCCTGAAAAAGAAATAATAATAATAATTGCATGTTGTAAATCACTGCTCAAACTGCAGATTCAAAATGTCACCGAAAAAACCACCGAAGAGAGTAATTTCGAGCAGATGAGTCTATTGAAATAACACATTAGCATTTACACATTCATCACGGAAGAAAGGCACATCACAACAAACCCAGCTTTGAGGAAGTCTTCAAGATTCTTTCACACAGTGCGTTGTTATATTAAATGATTTGTGGCACTGGAAGCGTAAAAAAAAACGCACGGTTGACAACCAGGTTTTCATGTGTTGCTCGCTGCTTTTTGAGGTTTGGAGGATAATCACTGTATCACTTTGTCCACTATTTAATTTCCAGGTGACTCTTACACTTTTACGGTTTGTTTCTTCTATGTTAAGTCTGTCGTATCCTTGTCTGCGTGTTGTATTCGCGTCATTTACACGCTTAACAGTGTAATTCATATCTGCTGTGTGCTCACAAAGCAGGCGTCTCCAGTGGAATGAATGTGGACGGACCAGATTATGACAAAGGAGGAGCAGAACACACACCAGGTGTTATGGTGTCAAGTTCAAGCAAGAGTCAACAGATAAATCAGTCACACTTTATATTAAGGTCCAAACATTAATAATGCTATATAAGCATTAACAATAGCATCATAAACACGTTTCTTGTGAGATCACGATGCATTTATAAGCACTTACGAGAAATTTGTTGGCACTTTATGGGCTGCTTAAAGGATAAGTCCACCCAGAATGAAAATTCTGTCATTATCTGCTTAACCCCATGCTGAAGAAAAGACAGGTGAATCTTTGTAGTACCTAAAACATTTCTGGGCCTTCTAAGGAAAACAAAATTCTCCTAAACAAGTCACGCAGATGGAGACTTTTAAAACAAACAGCAGTTTTTAAACACTGAAAAACAAAAACGGAAAATGGCTCCATATAGCTCATCAAGCATAATTCAGCTCTCTCAAAGCCCTAAAAGCCCAAATGGATCCGTTATTAAGTCGTTATTTACAACCTTGTTGCACATGAGAGTTTGTGCACTGACTGCACGCTAACACTTTTAGCTCGGCGGCTACAGTGACGATTCTGGCTTTTAAAAAAGGGTGTAAATAACATCTTGTCAAACCATTCTGGCATCTCTGGGCTTCTGAACTTGGATTACACTTGACTTATGGGGTATCGAGTCATTTTATGTTTTTTATTTCACGCTGTTTTTTTTAAAAAAAAAATGTTTTAAAACAAGTCCCCATCTACTTCAACTGTCCCAGTGACAAATATAATCAGCCATCGCCACGGTGGTGAGTAGAAAAGCGACTGAATTACTTCAGTGAATCTCTGGGTGAGCATACCTTCTACGTCATTGTTAAACCTTTACTAAGCTTTCATTGCTTTAAGAAGATTAAAACATTTATTTGCGGTAAACTATGGCTATGATGTATTTACCCTCAAATAGCCTCAGTAGCTTCAAAAAGAATAGTTTAGTGCTAATAAATGCATTATAGATTAGGTATTATTATTAATAAAGCAACAAATAAGCATAGTAAAGGTTTAAAAATTGACATGGTAAGTTTATTAAACTCAACTCAACTTTTATTAACATTCTTAAGTCTCTTTAAACTGTTAACACGTTTCTTGAGCTTATAAGTGTCTCATAATCGAACAGTAAACATGTTTATTATGCTATTATTAACATCTGAGTCTTATTACTGCTTGTGAGTATCCTATGAGGACTTGAAGATTACAGATATATCATCCAACATGCCTTTGGTGTCAACAATTTCTTATTCACATTCATTCACCTCTCATTTTGTGCATAAAAGCAACCCAAGGACACTCTAAAAAATGTTTCAAGTGCCAAAAAAAGATAAACAAGATGTCATCTGAAGGAAAGACACATAAATATCATTTCCATGCTTGATTTGGGACATTTTATATTGACTCATACATAAAATTGGCCTGGGGGAAGTCATGTCCGGAGTGCTTTCTGGATAAAATCCAGTCGTAATCTTTAAAAACAGGGATCAGTTGACATTGGCTGGTCCTTTCCAGTGTTAAACATCTCTCATCCCTCTAACACCCTGCGCCATGTTTAAGTTATGGCTGTTGAGTGCAAATGAGCTCCAGTCGAGTTAATTTTTTTTTTTTTTTCTATTCTTTTTACTCATCAGTTTGCAGCATGCTGGCTGAAGCTTCACACACCCCGGCCCCTTCTTTATATTAAAGCGAGCCCGCTGTGTGAAAGGCGTTTCTGAATGCGTCCCATGTGTGCGGCGACGAGCGGGGGGTCTTGGTTGTGTGTGCCGGACTGCGAGCTGTGACAAACTTAGGATTATGAGACCGGCTTTTATTTGAACGCGTCAAAACCAGACACAAACGAGCTAAGTCAGTCACACTTCACGTGGCAGCCTCCTTTCCTCGCCCTCCCTCCTCCCCTCCCACTCTCTCCCCTTCCTTTCTTTCTCTCTCACTTTCATCCACTTTTAATGTGTGACACTTTGATACTGAACATCCTATTTCCCGTGTTCTGGTCGATTGGCTTTACATGCAGATGGGTTGGCAATTTGCATAGACTCAAAGGTCTCCCTTCTCTCCTGATGCTTTCTGACAACGGAGTGTCTATTCATCCTCTGTGTTAAGCATCCCCTCCTAGGACATCGCCTGAATTGCTGTCTCATGCTGCTTCAAGTCTCGTTTTACACTGCAGGAACTGCCGAGGAATTGGATTAGGAACATATTCCTTTGGAGAAAAAAAAGCATCACACACACACACACGCACACACACACACACACACACACACACACACCGAGGCGGGCTCCCATCTGAAATGGATTGTTCGCTCTGATATCAAAGCTCGTCACATGTTGTTGTACAAAGTTGCGCCGAGTGATCTTAAGTCATGCTGAGTCCATTTCACAAACACTGCAGCCTGTTCTCTTGTAGCTTTAAGTCTCACCTGGGAGGTATTGAGAGAAAACACTGGAGTGCATCAGCAGAGAAGCAATGAGTCATGGACCTAATTCAGAGGTGATCATACTTCGACCAGCCGGCCTACAATCTGCCTTTGGAGGACCAATTAAGTTTAAATAGGCACAGGAGGGAAAAAAAGAAATAACCACCTTTTTATTTCTACTTTTGTTTCCTCCACTTTGCCTCAAATGACTCAAAAGTTGCTGTATCACAACTTTCAAGAATGTTTTGGGTGCAGTTTCAAAAGCACAGCGGTGTGAAATTAAAAAGAAATAAGATATTCATAAATATGCAGCTGAGGATCACACGCACACACAAAAAAAGCATTTTAGTCCAGATACTTTTAGGCCCCTAGTCAACACCGGCTTCCTCCCACCGTGTCACCCAAGATGTTTTTTTCTGACTCAGTCTTCCGGGTCAAAATGAAAACATTTTGAAATTCATAAGAATGACAAATAAATCTAGAGTTTTGATACACATGGGAAGGCAGCAGGGGAAGGAAGTGGTGTGATGACTACTGCAGACAGAAGAGTGGATACAGTAGTGAAGCCAAAAGAGACGTGAAGGATGAAGCCGGCGAGTGAGAGTGATGGAGTGACAAGTGAAAGAGGACGAAGATGAAACTGTGGAAGACGATGGAACAGCAGGACGAAGGTAATAAACCTGAGAGCGACATCATCCAAACGTCACAAACAATTCAGGGTCCCTGCGCGCCTGTCCTGTTACCAGAAGCAGGGGTGGAAGAAGTGTTCTGATCTTTTTACCGTGTTTTACAGTTGTAGACAGTCGAGCCGGAGCTGGTTTCAAATACTTTACATCAATCTTTACGTCTTTGTTATTAAAAATACCCTGTCTCGTATTTAATGATATACCTGTTTGGGCCTTGAACAGAAATCATATTGGTTTTTTGGGGAGGAAATCGCTCTTTGGTAGAAGTCCTGACGTGTCATAGACGTCTCTGTGTTTGTTTTGTCGGCCTGTGAGATCCAGTCAGATGTCATCATCACATTCCTGAAACATTTCCGGACCTCAAAGGGTAAGGGGATATTATTTGGCAGACTTTATGGGGAACACTCAGGATGTTCTGGAAACTTTTAGAGGACCATTACTGTTACAGGTTCCTTCTAGGCTTCCACACGACGTTTACCTGAAAAGTTATCAGAACCTGTAGTAACATTACAGGGACCATTAAGAATCAAAACTATAGGCCAATGTTTTTGGTCCTATTTAGTTCCTTTTAGTGACATTTACAGGATCAAAATTATAAGTAATGTTAGAGGGAACCATCCTATAATAACTTCTGGTCCTATTTAGGTGTTTCTGATCACATTCCGAGAATGTTACCGGAGGTCAAAAGAAAAAGGGGAAACATTATTTTGCGGACTTTCTGGAAACATTCTGGGAACATTTACTGAATCATTACTTAAAGGTCTCTACACTACATTCCCTGAATGCTTTAAGAACCCTGTAGTCATTTTTCATCACATTCTCAGAATGCTACCAGAGGTCAAAGGACAGGGAGGACGTTACCTGTCAGACTTTCAGGGAACATTTACGACGTTCAAAGTAACTTTAGGTGACGGTCCCGGTCAGTCTCTACATTGCGTTCCTTGAATGTTTTCAGAACCTTAAGGAAATTTTTTGGTCTTTGTGTCACCTCACAGAACTTTTGAGTCACATTACAGGAACTTTTAGAGGAGACCAAAATGTAATCTGGAAATACCATCAAAAACATGTCAGAGAGCACTAAAGTAGAAATGTGACATGAATTATGAGCACATTGTATCATACTGTAGGTTGATGTATCATTAAAAGACATTACACCAATATAATAAACACTAGGAGGCAACTCATTAGAAAGAAGTTTAGAAACTTCTTCACATTATTTGTGGGAGTAAGACAAAGTCTGAGCAACAAAGCGGGCCTCAGACACAGTCGGTCTGCGGGAATCTAATTTTCCTCCGCACAAATATCATCATTCCAGACAATGTCCCGGTGTTTTTACCGCCCCGCCAAAACCACACACCATTACATTTGCGCCGTGATTATGAAGCCTCTGTTCATCGTCTCTTTTATTACTGTTATTATTAATAAATCAAGCAAGCCGTGAAGCCCGGACAGATAAGTCAGGGCGGTTCTGGAGGGGTGGGCCGGGGCTGGAGGTGGTAATTGCTGGTGTAACAGTGTGTGCAACCCCGCGGTGGCCTCGTAAGCGACCCGCTTTATTAGATCGGCCGGTATCGATCCTCTCTGCGCGGCGCTGACTAATCTCCAGGCGCGGAGAAGGAGAGAGAGAGAGAGAGAGAAGGGGAGGGATCGATCGATGAGCCTGGATTCAATCATGTCTGGAAACAGAGGAGGTAATTTTTTTTTTGTAATCACGGGTAAATGGGAAAAAGGAAAGAAAAAAAAGTGAGAACAACGCGCCCGTGAGGCGCGCAGGGAGAACTGCACCATCAGGGGCGGAGGGAGACGCTGCTGGGAGCATGTGATTATGGATATTCAGCGTCAGACATTCGTGATCGATACGAGCCTGCTGGTTGACCTTCACTATCGCACTCAAACGTTGATTTTTTTCTCACCTCGACAGAAAAAAAAAAAAAAAGCTTTTGCACATTATTTGCTAATGCGTTGTGATACAGGCTTGTCTTTTACCGGGCATATTGTTTCTTATTGGATTTAGAAACAAGACAAATGGGATTCATGAATAAGATAAATCAAGAGGCAATATCAAAAAAAGGCCCTGCTCGCTGCCATCTGTATGCCAGACTCCGCTCTCAAAATAACGACATGACAATGGGAAAAGATGACATGGATTGATGTTTTATTCAACAGCACAGAGAGCCATTACTTTAGACGCACACGTATACACAAATAACACACGCAGAGGCTTTCCTTCATCTCTCTCTCTACAGATTCACATGTGGACATGATAAAAAAAAAAATGTTGTTTTCCAGAGTTATTTGTGCGCAAGGAGGGGGGGGATGATCTGAAAGTCTCTTTATCAGCAACAGGTGATGCAGTGAGAAGTGAGACGACATCAGGCGCGGGAGTTTCTCTCCTCTTCTTCGTTCTCCAGGAGGTAGGCCGGCCTGTATCTCGTCACCCCTCTCGCGTCGACCATCTGAAGGGCCTTGTTCCGACAGGTGTTGTCCATGCTGCCCAGTGAAGTGTACCTGCGGGTCGATAGAGACGTTTCACACCAAGAATTCGCTACTTCAGCTGTGGGGCGTACAGAATGTGTAAGAGATCGAGTTATTCTTACCCTTTATCGTAGAGAATACAGTAGGGCACGTATAATGTCCTCAAGAACGACCAGATGTCATGATACGTCCAGTCCTGTAGTGTTGAGAGACACATTTAACTGGTTTGTGACGGATTCATGATTACCGTAATCTATGGGAACCGGTCCTCTGTGGATTCCTTCGAGATGCACACACATAAATAACCATACAATGAGGTCAACTGCTCAGCATCCGTCTGCAAGTATCACATGTCACATTGCGGCTGTCACAGTAAGACCCGAGCCTCTTCTTACACCTTAACAAATCTACAATAAACCAGGTGAAGTTTTGTTTTGGCTCATGTGCCTCTATTCTTCACAGAACAGCAACAACACACCTGCAATAACTTCTATCATGTGAAGCTTTTAATGTTTAATGTTTGTTGACAATGTGTCACACAGTTCTTGACTCACATCAACAATTTGTTTTGCACTTAAATTGGAATTGTATCGCTCAGGTGTACCAGCCATCTGTGTGCGAGAGAGAGCGGCAAAATATTGGGTACAAAATATTCATAACATCATTTAAAGCTTCACTAATGCAGTATTATTTCAGGGCTGTTGGCATGCGTTAAACTGCGCAGGTGTTAAGATATTTCATTCACACTCCTGTAGATCTGCACTATGGAACTTCAGTCAAGATGACAAATAACATTAAGTGTAACAAGAGGAAATTGCATGGCTGGAGCAGTGAAAACAGATTTGTATAACCAGTCAAAAGGCAGTTTCTCTCACAGTCACTAGTCAATGTGGGGGAACTGAAAGACTGCTTGGTTGTTGTTTCTATAATTAATGACTGCAGGTGCTCTTAAGATAAAAAAAAAAAACAAAAAAACAAAAAACAGGTGAGGTAAACCCCAATGTAGAACCGATACCTGAGTTGAACATGTTTTTTGGGTTTACTATGCATTAACTGATTGTAAGGTCATTGTGACATTGTGCTTTGTAACCCAAAGATTGAAAAAATAAGCTGCGTGTCTCACCAGTAACGGGTTGACTCTCATGTAGTCTGGCCAGCCGGGGTCAGTGGGACACATGGGGGTGAGTGTGTGTGAGTAGGGATCGCTCCTCCTGGTCCCCATCAGGACGGCCTTCAGCTCCGGCCTCCTCTCCTGCACCTCGCACAGCGCCTGCCGTATACTGCCCTCCACAGAGAAAATCTCCAGGTCATATCTGTGGGAGACATGTAATTGCCAAGTAATGAGCGGAGGACCGGGACAAGAGACAAGATACTACCTTGGCTGCTAACATCTGTTAAGTATTAAAATACATAAAATAAATCTGCAAAAAACTATGAGTTGAAATGTGTCTATTAACAGTATGCATTATGGTTCACCTTTTTATCGTGTCCTGAAGGAATCTCTCCATTTCTGAGAACGGAGAGACAATACGGATATACAGAGCTTTCACCTTGTCTTTACCATCTGGACAGCGCCTGAGAGTGACAGGAGAGAGACAGAGGAAGAGACTGAAATGGATTATAAAGAAAAATAAAGATAAATAAGTTAAATACAGGTCAAGAAAATTCCAAACATCAGTCTGTCTTGTCCAGGATCTTTCTCTAGCTGCTCCTGAACTCAATTTCTTCTTCTGCTGCCTCTCGCTGTGACGCCCTGCTGTGCAGAAGTGGCATCATTATGTTTTTAATTTAAGCCTCCCTTTCATCTTTTCTCTCTCAGGTCATTTTGTTTTGTCCTGATTAAATCATTCCTACCTCGAAACGTTCTAATTGTCTCAATCAGTGTCCTCTCCCCTCCTGTTACCGTTTCAGTGCTGCGTAGTAGAGATGCAGCAGCGCCGTGCAGTCCTTGCCCCCGTTGAAGCCGACACAGACTTGCTCCGTCGAATACTGATCCAGTGCAGCCTCTATTGTCTTCAGCGCAGACATAACTTTCTCACCCAGCGGTGTGCCTGTGGCAAAATGAAATCCACAGCGAGAGGTCGTTTTACACTGAACGTGGTTACACTTTGTTAGTTACGATATAAATTATGCCTCCTTCTGATGTCAAATTCAGAGTAAAAATATCTGCTTGTTCTTGGTCTTATTTTATTGATGTTTGATTCCCTTCTCAGTCTCATGCCAGTTATATTCTTTTTTACTATCTACTATGATTTTATGGTATATAATTACTTTTATCTTTTTGCTTCTTTTATAGGTCCCAATGCCTGCGTTTAGTAGAGTACTCTGCAATATTCAATTCATATTGACTTGACACAGTTTAACTTTTATCTTCCAACACCTTCTGTCTTCCCCTCACCGCTGTTGGCCAGTGTGTACACCTCAGCAGTGGCGATGGACACCGGGTCAGTCACCAAGGGCACCACGCTCCCCTTGGGCAGCTCGTCTAGCAGCTGTGCCCGGGCTTTGTCCACCTCCTCCTGGCTATCGGAGTCCAGGACCAGCTTGACTCTGTGATAGTTGCTCAACCAGTCAGGGTAGGAGCCAAGAGCCACCTTCCGGCCCCAGCAAGCCTGAAGTTTAGTCAGCACGGGGGCAATCTCTGCTTCATCAGCATCCACAAACACCTAAAGCAAAGATTATATGGTTTGCTCGCTCGTACTATTAAAACACAGCATTAAAATGGATTTAAAATGATAGTTAAGGTTGTAGTTCTACCTCACGAGAATGAAATGTGGTCCCAGATCCAGCAAAGAGGTGCTCCAGCCCACTGAAGGCCCTCTCCATCAGAGAAGGGATCCCAGGAAAGATGAACACGTTGCGCACACTGACCTGAGAAGAGCAGGTAAACACATCATATACTAAAAGAGTATATAGGCCCTAAAGTCAGTGTTCTCCTAAACCTACAGGTTTGACGGTTCTCTGTGGATTTCTGTTTCAGGTACAACAACTAATACTTCCAATAACATGCGTTTTAAGGTAGTTAAAAACCATTTTTATTTTTGGGTGAACTTCTCCAAAAAAGCCTGACTCTCCTTGTTACCACACCATTTTATAAGCTGTCAGCACGTCTAACTTCTATTTAATATGTCTATGAAGTCATATTGATATAAACTTGACATTGTGCCAATTTCTCTGTCAGTTGATGTACGGCTGTTTTATTCTACTTGAAAGATGTGATTTCTCCTTAGACTTGACCAGAGCAGTCAATTGTTTTCTGTCTGATCTGATTACTTCAGTCTATCAGACTCGGGGAGGGCAGGGCCCCTTGTGAATCACATTCTTAGTGTATTATGATAAAGTTACGTTATGTTTAGGATTGTCTACTGTTTTAATAAATAGAGTCAATACAAATATTTATGTGCTGTAGCTACATTTTTTAACTGCTGGCACTAAAGACTCATTTTAATTCTAGGTAAATAGGTGAATACTCGTTTGTGTAATGTAAATCTTTACTTGAATCTGTTCAGTGTAAATATAATCATGAGTACTCAGATGTTAACCATACAGGAATCTGATCTTTACTAAGGAGAAATATGTTGTGTTTGAACTTCACACAAACTGCTGCACCAATACTTGCAGATGTGAATTCCCTACTCTGCTGTTTCCTACAAATGCTCAATATAATCATTTTGCCCGCCAGGAGCATCCGCTTTTCACTCCTGCCGTGTCTGGTTAGCAGTCGATGTTGCAAGCTGTCTTCTAAAATAACCCCAGAACAGGATGGAACAGACAGAACATTATGTGACTGTGAGGGGAATATCTACCTGAGAGTTGTGTCAGCTAAACAAGTTTTATTCATCCCAAAAAGCCTACTGAAATGGTAATACACAGCACAGCAGATATTTGGGACATTAATTTTAACAAAGACTGCTGGGAGTCAGTGAGTAGGTGGAGTGTGCTGATCTTTTATAGTGTTTGTATAATTAGATTTTTTACAACAACATGGATCCACAGCTTATAACAACTGCAGCTTGATGAAGTAAAAAAGTCAATCTCCATCAATCCTGTGTTCACTCACCAGTGGGTAGCGGAGTAGCTGTCCGGTCTGAGGGTCAGTGCCATAGTTGAGTTTGGCTGAGCTAGGCACCATGGCCAGCTTCATAGCAGCACTGTTCTTATCCGCCACCCCAAAGAATTCCTCGACCAGCCGGGAGAGCTCAGGGTGGGGATGCAACTCCTCCTGGAATGCCATGGCGATGCTCTCAAAGGTGACGTCGTCATGGGTGGGACCTATGCCGCCTGAGGTGATAAGGTGTGTGTACTGAGGTGAAAGGAGGGCCACCTCTTTGGCGATGACCTCCTGTACGTCTGGTATGACCGTTATGCGCTGCACAGACACTCCAAGCTTCCTAAGTGCTCGTGTCAGAAAGGCACTGTTGGTGTCCAACGTGTGACCCTGGGAGACAAAGAACAAGAGGAGACACTAGATTTAGTTTCAATTTTGTACTTGCACCCTCAGTTGCATGTTTCAGTCAAGGGCTTATCAATGGCTCCAGGGTCTTGCTTGATGAAATTTCAATGTCTCACAGTGAGCATGTTTTGAGGGTCAGACATGGCATTGGACAAAACCAAAGACTTCATGTTTAAATCATGACCATGTCAAGCCAAGAAATAATGGTGAACTTGTAATTTTAAAACTGAGCACTGGTGCCACATCAAATAACCATCACAGGATTATCCTGAGGCGGTCCAGAGAGCTGAGGCATACTGATGAATTGGGGTGGTATGTTAGAATGTATATATTCATAAAATCATACAGATTTTCATTTTTTTAAATGCTCAAAAGATTTGTTTGTTCAAGGATTGTCAGTGGGATCATATGAATCACACAAATACGGATCAAAAGTATATCAAACCACAAGTATCTATCATGTCTTAATCACCTTGAGTATCTCATCTCCAATAATGAGAATGGCTGCAGTGGGGGCTTCCCCGTTGGCTGCAGGGGACGGATTGGAGCCCTGGTGGAGTGTGGACATGTTTGCTTCACAGAGTTGAGCCGCCAGTCTCCTCACACGCACCACTCCTCTACTCAGCATGGGAATAGCACGGCTAGAAGACACAAGAAAAATGCTATCCACATCATTCACAAAGCATTTGCAATTTCTGCATGTACATTTTGCTCTTAAGTTTTAATTTGGACATCTGAACTGCATTTAATACATCTGTTCAGTAGGGCTGAACAGTAACAGCTGCCAGATTACCATTAGAAAAATTCTGAGAAATTGGCAACCAATTCTGTGCCTCTGGTTGTGATCAGCGGTAAATATTTTTTTACTTGGAAAAAACAAGGACAGCGAACAAGAAAACGTGACACCCGAAAATAAATACATTTTTAAAAATTGTTGTATGAGTGATATTTAAATATTGTTTATTGTGCCAGGGCTGCATGAAGCGTGCCTACAGGCGACTAACTCATCCACATTACAAACGGATGTGCAGTTTAGATTCATCTGACAAAGAACCAGATTTCCCTGAACAAAAACCAAAAAGGACATTTGTGAAGGCTTTGGAGGCAAGGAGGAATTATCACTGGATCTAAAATCATACAGCAAAGCATGTACAACATAAACCTCAATAAGTTACTGCCAGGTTTACTAGTTTAAAGGAGCTCATCCCCAGAACTACAGGGCTAGACAAGCTACAAAATAATTTTGTTTAGTTACTGTAATAAAGATAATAAGCATTTATTTCATGTCACACTTTGACATATAACAGCATAGTATCGTAATTATCCAAAATGTTAGGTGACTAAAAGTGGCAACTGTATTATTTTCTGTTTCGGCAACAGTTCAGATATCAATAACGAACAAATTCACAATTTTCAAAGGCACCTCTATCTTAATACATAGCAAAATACAAAGCTTCCTATATTTTAATGTGTTTTCTCGATATACTTTCTGTTGCTTCTCGGATGATGTAATATGCTTGTGAGGATCTCTAAAGTTCAATTTTAATCTTACATCAACATGAAGAATCCATGTGGAGTATCCCAAATGTTTCACTCCAGTTCAGGCCCTCTTCTTCATAGCTGGTCTTGGAAAAGAGAAAAGAAACAACAGATTAGAGGGAGACGGAGAAAACATGACAGGCAGGCTAAAAAAAAAATGAACAATGACTTTCATAAATATATCAAATAAGAAGTTGACAGAAGTAATGGTGAGTTGTGTTACAGATAAATAGGTGTGATAGGCTGATTACAATTCATTTTCATATATGGGGGAAAATGTTCTATTTTTCATCCATCATCAATGACATTGATACACCTTATTATGACAGCCAAGTTGTAAGTGGTTGACATTGCAAGGGTGGTCTGTGAGCTGGAGAATCAGACAGTGCTTGAACATGCTGATAGAAGGGAAGAACTTCTTTTGTATAAACAAGCAGGGAAGAAACTTTTTAAGACATGAGAGGAGCTGAGAGGAGGTAGAAAGAGGACCAAAGGTTTAATGGACAACTGCCAACTGAGTACAGCGGTCAAAAGGAGGCGACGTTAACATACAGGCAATGTCAGCAGAGGACATGTTCATGCACTGGTAGTTACAGCTGTTTCTGTGAGTTAAGGTTTAGCCTTCACGTCGGGTGTATTCTAGGGAAGCACTGATAAGAGTTTCCTACTGTCCTCACTAGACAGCACGTTCTCAATTGCGCAACGCTGTACGTTAATGTTAAATAACGTGACGAAATAGAATCCTCATGCACATTCGTTGGCCTTCATAGATATTACAAAATATGGATTAAATATCAGTAGACAGCGTCAAGTGGCTACTTTTATGACAGCTATTAGCTAGCAGTTAAATCTGGAACGTCCTCTTGCTAGCTTACTTGAACCATTGTTGGGGGCATTAGCAAACAAACAAGTCATAGCATTCAAGTAAGTTACACTTACAGAGCGGCTTATGTTCAGGATATAACGCTGAATTATCTCCACTACAATATACAGTGGTGAAAAATGAAATGTACTCTTTATATAATTTCGAAACCAAACTCCTCAAACCCGAGGAAACTTACTCCAGAGCCGCATATGTCC